>CAUHTR010000145.1:0-184682 GCA_959609185.1 Schmidtea polychroa | reverse complement strand
TCACTTAATTATTAACCTAATTGTCATTAAAATTAATTTTTATTTTAAAACTATTCAATAAAATACAACTAATTATCAAGACTTTAATTAAATTTAATTAAATTTATCACCATTAAAACTTTTAATCAGTCAACATGAAATTCTTAGAAAATTATTCAATATCCTCATCAAAATTTATCCTATCACTTGATTATTGTAAAAACTTTAATTATTAACCTCATTGAAAATAATTTTTATTTAAAATTAAAAATACATCCAATTATCAAGAAATTAATTAAATTTATCTTAGAATTAGCATTAAATTATTAAAAATTCACGAAAATGATAGATATCCACAAAAATTACAGATATTCATAAAAATGATGGAAATCAGCAAAAATAAAAGAAATTCACTAAATGTTAGAAATTCACAAAAATGATAGAAATTTACTTGAATATTTACTAAAACCATCAACTCTAAAAATTATCAATGAATGCCTTAAACAACAAATTTGCCTAAATAATCATTCAAATAAAAGCATTAAATGATCAGTACCCTTGTGACATGTTGAATGTGAGCAATACCCATAGGGGGACAGAATATTTTATCGGATAAACTCAGAGTATATAACTCATTTAAATTTTTCATTGAATCAGTAAAATTATCATAAATTTCGATAAAAAATCTTATTCTAAAGTGGTAAGCAATGTAAAATGAAAAGAGAAATATTCTTTAAACTTTGATAAAATTAACAATGAAGGTGGTAAGAATCTTCATTAAAGTGAGGAAATTATTCATTACTCGATGATAAATTCAAATGGGTGAAAATAATTGGTAGAATAATTCATTAATGGATCATTGAATGGGCATAGACAAGATGAAAGTTGATAAGAATGGAAGTATATTAATTGAATTTATTTAAAATTATTTCATAAAATTCATAAATTTAATAAAAATATACCATTTAATTAGAAAATTGATAATTAATGAAAAAAATGAAGAAGTTATTGAAAGGATAATTGGTTCTTTTATTGAAGATCAAATATACTTTAAAGACAATTTTATGACCAATATCCGCAAAAAAGCTCTGTATACATCTTTTATTTCCGATGTATTTTTACGAGATTTAACTGTGACTGAAGATGATGTTGATATTCCATTCCAAGAATTTGATGATGATATGATATTAGATCCATTAGAAATTGAATATATAAGATTAGAACAAAACATGTTAACTAATTATACATTAGTACATCAAAATTTAATATCAAATCAATTGACACGACTATTCAACAAAATTGATTTATTTTTAGATGATAAAATAATATTAGAAACAAGAAATAAATTAGCGATTTATTTAGGTTTTGAATACGAGTTAATGGAAATATGTTTGCTGAATTATAATGACCAATATTTAGTATATTTGGGAAATATTCAATTTATTGTCGATAATATTTTAAATCTAGAAGATATTGGTGGTTTATTACAAATAACTCAAATGATAAGATTGTTGATCGAGCAAATAACTTGGGATGATGTTTTGAAAAATAAGCTCGAACATTTAATTGTGAATATTATTTTGTTTTGTGAATAAATTATTTTAAAAAAACAACTTCTTATTATAAAAATTTATTTCATTGACTTTAACCAAGCCAAACAATGTTGTCCACATGTTTTTGTTATAGGATTTTGGTAACGTATTCGATTGTATTCAATTGGCATTGACATTGATTGTAGTTTATTGATTAATATAGGTGGATAATAGAATCCCATTGTATCAAATGCATATATTTTGTCTGGTTTCACGTATACTGCAAGCCAATGTTCACCATTCAGATTAGCAGATTGAGTATTTACAATTATTGCTTTGTTGACATCTAAATAATGTATTTTGTCTAATGGGAAAACACCTAGAAATTCTTTTCCTAGTAATTTTCTTCCAATAATATGTATCTGAATAGAACTAAATTAATAATAATTAAATAATTTAAATTAATTCTTACTTCATATTTGATTAATTGATTTTCTATATTTGGTTTATATTATACCAAAACAGTACGAGTAGATGTAATTTGAATTTCTTTTTCAAAAACTCCATATACAATTACAGAAACAGCTTCAGTAAGTGAAGATGCGAATTTAATATCTAATCGCAAATTTCCACTTTGTGGTTACTGACTTTGATGAAGATCAAAATCTGGTGCCAATACGAATGTAAAGAATGGATACTTGCTCTTAAAATCAGACATGGTGATACCACAATTCATATTTTTATTTAGATAACCCATATTTCTAATAATCGATTGCATATAACTTGTACTATAATCATCTTTCTCAAAATCTTGACTATATTTTTCGCGATAATCACTTCCTTTACTTAAAGTTATGGACTTGACATTAAAGTGATCAAATATAGAAAATGATTCTGAAAACGATCCACTAAATCTTTTACTAGATTGAAATGCAACAAGAATAAAATTAGGTAGTCGTCTATCTCCAAATATTTGTTCTTTATAAAAAGAGGAAGAACCAATAGGTAATGAGAAATCAACAACTTCTTTGCTTCTTAAAGGATAAATTGCATTTTTTGTAGACAGACCAATTTGATGTCCTGCCAAAACCGATGGTTCAACACGAACTCTTCTAACCATTAATTTTGAGTCTAATAATAAAATTTTCGGTTCAATTTTCGCACAAGTTAAACTAAGTGTTGGATTTGATCTTGTTAATTTAATTTGAACACTAACACCTGGTAGTAAATATTTAGGTTGATCAAAGAAATCAAATTGAAGTGGGGAACATAAAGAAAAGGATTTTGATTTTTCAATCCATGTTTTTCTCGTAAGATCTTTGTTAGTATACCCCATTCCACCTAAAGATGTTCGTTTAGTATCTCCGTCATAATTTATAAGTGTTTCAATTAATGCTTTGTGGGCAAATCTATCATTTGATCCTTCAACTTTGATTGAATTAAAAATTAATTCAACATCTTTAAAAAGGGTTTGGAAGAAGAAATTATTTGGAATTACTTCTGATTCGCCTAAATTCTCACCTAAATTATTAACAACTTTCAATTGAATATATAACAAAGTATCATTCAAATCTAAATATTCAGTTTGCGATCCGTTTATGTAAAATTGAATCGAAGAAGAACCAGCATCTGTAATTGAATTTCTTGGGTATATATCTTCAAATGCTCCATGTTCAATCACTGCTTGGGGAGAAGGTCTATCAAAAAGACATAATTCTGATTTAGCACTAATCATTTTTCAAAGATGGTACCATATCCTTTCATTCTTTTGTTTATATGTTTCTTCATAATTTTTCGGCGTTTAAGTATTCCGCCTTTTTGTTCTTTATCATTTTTAAATACATCGGATACTTTATTAATTACTTCAGGTAAATGTTGCATCACAGCTGGTAATGATTCTTTAATTTCAGAAATTGCATTTGATTTTAAAGCAGGCAAGATATTTGAATTGTTATTTATTACGTCATTAGCTGTTTTCATACCAAAATTTCCTATTCGTCTAAGAATTGGGAGTGCAAATCTACCTATTGTCTTCAACCAACCGGTTCCATATTGTTTACCAACAAAATATGGTAAATCACCACCCGATTGGTTACTACTATAAAAATGTATTATGTCAGGATTACTCATTTATTTTACGAAAATGTAATGTCAAGTATGTTTTATCTTCTTTTCCAAATATATATTTTCCACTATCATCTCGTATATTGATTTCTATATTGTTTATATATGAAGACGATACAGGTAAGTACATTGGATTCTTTTCAATTATTTGTACTAAATCATCTTTTTTATGTTTTTCCACCCAAATACATTTCAAAAGAGGACCAATGTATCACCAACAATAATTGGCTCGATAATATTTGTATAGATCATCAATTGTTGATTGCGTTGTAATACTTCAGGTTCTTTAAAACCAATAATAAGTTTGTCAGTATATGCTTCTTCTAATAATCCTAAACTATTAGCTAAAAATTTACTAACTTGAACTTTACTGACATCATCATCCATTACAATTTTAACGATTTTTCCTTTTTGAATATCAACAGATTTAAATGGACGAGGATAAAAGGTTGATAGTTGATCATTTATTTGTGAAAGATCTGTTATGATATTTTATTCGAATGTATCAGTAAACTCAACATCGTAATAATATTGTATAGTTAATCGAATTGTATCAAACTTTATTTTTCCATTATTTGGAGGAATAGTGATTTAGTTCAAGGTTTCTTTAAAATTTATTTCTTTTTCTGAAAATCCCAATTTTTGTGCTTCTTTAATACTATCGAATTCTACTTTAAAAGGAGAATACTTACAATTAATGTTCAATGTATTTCCATCAATATATATTAAATAAAATGGAGAGTCGTGACTGATTGTATATTCATTTTTTTCTTGGTTAAAGTAAAAGTATTCATAACTTGTATGTAATACACCTTTACTATATTTGACATTTGAATTGTTGTAAAAAGGAAAATAATTATACACAAAGGTAAAGTCCATGAGAGCTACCCATTCACCATCCAAGTAAATAGGATTTTGAAATTCGACATTAAATTTACCAGCTTCATTATTTGGATGAGTCTGAGGACAACTATTAGAAGGTAAATTCACATAAAAATCTTTTTTAATCATTTATTTTACGAAAATGTAATGTCAAGTGAGTTTTTGTATCTCTACTAAATTTTATTAATTTTCCACTATCATCTCGTATATTGATTTCAATGTTGTTTATAGAAGAATTAGAAATTGGTAGATACATTGGATTCTTCATTTCTAGTTGCACAATTTCTCCTTGTTCATATTTTTTTATCCAAATAGATTTCAATAACGGAACTCTTACATCTCCAACAGTCAATGGTTCGATAATATTTGAGTAAATAAACATTTGTTGATGATGATTAAATAATTTTGGAATTTTTGTTCCAATAATTTCTTTCTCTGTAAATGTTTGTTTCTTTAATCCCAATGTTTTTGTTAAATTTTTATCAAAGGATATTGATGAAATGTTATCAGCAAGACTTATTTTAACCAATTCATTATTTTGTATTTTTAAATCTTTAAAGGGAGACGGATTAATTGTCATTAACTGACCATGTATTTCAGATAAAGTATTGATGTATAATCATCATCGAAATAATGTTCAAATTTTGTTTTTTCAACAACGCTTATAATTATACCAAATTGATCAATTGTTTTATCTTCTGTAAATTTTGGTAATTTAATTCGAAAATGATCACTATCACTAATAACCGATACTGATTTTAATCCAAATTTAATAGCATGTTCAAAATCTGGAAACGTTATTTTAAATGGAACATGTGGACAAACAACAACCAAATTCTCATATCTTTCAATAAACATGTCAACTTCAGGAGTATTTGTAGGATTTATTACTTCAAAGGTTCGATTTGAATTATTTATTCTAAAATATTTAATTTCTTCATCCATCTTTACTTTTTCATATTGTATCAATGAATTACTGTAATAAGGAAAAGTATTATACACAAAGGTAAAGTCCATGAGAGCTACTTCCCATTCACCATCCAAGTAAATAGGATTTTGAAATTCGACATTAAATTTACTAGCTTCATTATCAGGGAAAATAAGAGGACAACTATTAGAAGGTAAAATAATATAAAAATCTTTCATAATATTTATATAATCAATTGATTTTCGGATATCCAAGATGGAGTTTCATATCCATGCCATTTAACATAGTATTGTTTATATTTACCATCTTTTTTGGTTTTTAAAATCTTTTGAATTCTAAATATTGTAGGAGCAGGAATTACTTGGAGTTCTTGTTCATAGAATTTACCAGTGATTGGTTTGTTTTCATGATCAACTATCACATACATGACAGGATTCTGTTTTGTATCGATTTTAAAAATTTGATATACTTCATCACTCCAATTATTATCAAAGTTTTTGATGAATGGTGAAGAATTGATTTTACTAATTCTTACATGATCACCAACCTTGTATTTCGGTTTATTGATTTTTTCTAACTTTGTTTGATTTTTAGAAAAATCTGCAGGTGTTTGTCCTTTTAATCCTCTGTGTGGTGAATGATTGTAACTGAAAATAATTTTTGGCAAAACATTTATCCAAGTTTTATTACCTTGATATACAAAATATTTTTTCAAACGTTCTCTTAAAGTTCGATTAAATCGTTCTACATGAGCAGCTTTGAACTGAGAAAATACTGAGTAGTGGTTTATTCCTTTGATAACCTCTTTAACTTTGCTGTTATAAAATTCTTTACCTAAATCATATATTTAAAAATTAATTAATTAAATTTAATTACCTAAATCCGTTTGTAAATTAATAGGTTTACCATCTGCAAACATTTCTTTTATCGCATCAGCCATTTCATTTGCAGATTTAGTTTTTGTAGGAACAGCACGAGCATATCTATTAAAAACATCTATACAAGTCAGAATATATTTGTACCCCTTGTTAATTTTTGAATAAGGTATCATTTCCATCAAATCCATTTGCCATACATCATTGTTTCCAATTGTTTTGTATGGTCTTGTTGGAAAACGTTTCAACATTGGTTTATATGCTAATTGATTAGATAACCATTTCTGAGTTTCTTTCTTTGAATTATTCACTCGTTTTGTTAATTTTTCTAAGCCACCAAAACCATCTGGATCTTTTGGGTTTGTCCATATTGTTTTGAACTTTTTCTCTTTTATTTTCACTTTTTTCACTTTTGTTTTCACATTTTTCACTTTTGTTTTCACTTTTTCCACTTTTGGGTTGGTTTTGTGATACGTTTCCTTCATTATTACAACAAGTTGTCAAAATATTAAAATCTACAATATTTTTATTTGGTAATGAACTCTTGATACCCATTAAGAACTTAATGATGAGATTGTACTAATTGCAGATAAGACTATAGGAATTAATGCACCCAAAAACCCCCCTTTTTGTTTATATATTATCTTTCTCATTAGACGACGATTTTTTGTATCAACTAGAGATAAAAGTGATCTTTTATGTCTTTGCAATATTAATCTTTTAGCTTTAGTTATATTTACATTACCACGGATAACATTTATAATAACTTCAAGTAAATCATCAATAACAAATGATGGAAAAGACTGTAAAATTGATATTCGTTTCGAATTTGGTGCCTTTATTAAAGCATTAAAATATGGTAAACTCCGTTCAAATTTCATTATTATTATTAATTTACGCGACGGATTGTTTATAATTTGATCCACTTCTTGATTTGTTTCTTAGTTTTTGTACGTTTTGTTTTCTTGGTAATTTTCTTCGAAACACTTGGAAGATTTTTAACAACTACTTTTTTAAATGACATGATTAATTTTATTTACTTTTTAGTTTTGTTTATAAATCGTAACACCGTTTATATTAAAAATATCAGTTCTAATACGCATATCATCTGGACATTGTTGTGTAAAATCAAAAAATAAATATCCATGAGGAATTTTTGTCGCATCTTGGAATGAATCAATCAAAAATTTCCTATTATTTGGATAAGCTTGTCTTGCAAGAAAATCTATTATTGTTTGATCTCTAGGATTTTTGAAAATAATTAAATATTGGACATTTAAATTACGTGTTCTATGACTTCCACCTTGATGAAAAAGATTTTGTGTAATGAAAATAACTGTAACTCCGCAATGTCTACTGATTTTTGTAAATAAATTATTAAAATCTTTTTCTTTATTTGCTTCCTGGTACAGATCATCGATAATAATAACATCACCTTGGCGTAATCTAGATGACCAATTTTTATCAAATCCTTTAATTATTGTCATTTTTAATTTACAGAAACTGTTTTGAGTCAATCCATGTTCTTCATCTGCACCTCGATGCCAATATATTTTATTAAATTTCGATTTAAACATGTTTGATTGTAATAAATTACATACAAATAAAGTTTTCCCGCTTCCACTAGGTCCTACAATTTGATATACTGCGTCATTTCTTAATTCCATTTTTTAATTAAATTATTTAATTTAATTTGTTTATAATTACAATAATTAGAATAGTCTGTCAATAAATCTGATGAATAATTTATTTCTTTTGATTATTTATTTTAATAAACACTTCTCTTCGCCATATCATGTGCTTCTTTTGCTGTTATCAACTGTCTGTCGAACTTCAAATATCAAATAAACTTTTTGGTTCTCTTTGTGAAATAAAAGGTTATTCATGATTCGGTTTAGCTCTCTGGCTTTCTTATTATTAAATCATTTAATTTCTGATGCACTCAAGAAATATCATGGAATTCTTTTTAATGACTTTAAAATCTCTTAAAGAATAAGTCCAACATATGAAGAAATACATCGTTTTTGAAAGAGATCATTGATAAATTAAAATTTGTTAACAAACATCATATTGTTGGGGATATGGTAGTTGGTCGATAATTATTAACTGTCAATTACTGATCTGACTCCGAGCGTATTATTTAATAAATAAAATGACAAATCCAAACGACGTAAAACTTTATTGATTATCACAATTGATTACAAAGAATTTGACGATAACAATTTTCAACAATCCTCAAATGCTTCAAATGTTTATTACAACCCTCTGAGAAGAATAGCACAACAATGACAGTACTCTGAGAACACAACCACTTGACTTCTACCGGTAACTTGTGATTGGCAAAATTGATCTGGTTGCTTTTGACTTGATTTGAGTTTCTAAACTACCACTGATTTACTAATTCAATAAGCAAATTTTTCTAACTGTTTCCTGATTCTCAACACTTTATTTTATTTCCCTCATAAATTCAAACATCTCACAAATTTCTTTCTATCAAATTTTCTTTCTTTCTGTTTATTTTTGTTCAGTTTTTATACTTTTCCATCTGATGGCACCCTATTGATAATTTGTTCCTTTTTTCCACCTGTTCCATTGGCATTCCGTAATCTCTGACAGCTGTCGAGATATATGTATCGCTACAATTTAAATGCACACTATTTTAATGTATTTGCACACTTTAAATGCTAACTATAAATAATAACTGCTAACTATAAATAATAACTCCTAACTATAAATAATAATTGCAAACTATAATTAATAATTGCAAACTTTAATTATTATTTGCTAGCTATATTTGTTATTTAACTATTAATTTAAATTAATTCGATTTGATAATTCATTCATAATAGATCCTTCTTTGTCGAAAGAGCAATAATGCAATAAAAAAAGTTCCGAGTTTGACTTTGTTCCAGAATACTGTTCTTCAGGAAGTGAACATGAAGAACTTGTTTTAAAACTTGAAACTCAAAGAAAAAAATTTGCAAAAACTGGAAAAGAGCAAATGCATTTGCAAGTTCAAATGAAGCTGAAGATTTTGTAAACAACCAAAAAGTATGGTCTTGTTTTCGGTCAAACAAAACTGGAGTGTAAAAAGAGGTTTTTCCGCTGTAATCGTGTTAAATTCTGTTTGGAACAATGTTCAGCCTCAGTTTACTTGTAGTACAAGTCCAGCTAGGGTTGCCACATGTTGAGAGGCTCAAAGTAGGACAAATCAATAACCAAAAAAAGGATGAATAAAAAATAATTCAGTATATTTGTAAACTAAAGATTTTTTTACACAGCAGTTTTTATTTAATATGTCTAAACTTATATTTTTGATCATTCTTTGCACATTTTAATAATTCAATGTCATTTTGTATTGTTTCAAAAAATGTTCGCAACTGCTTTTCGAATTGAAGCTAATGAGAAGTTCTGCTCTAATTATTTCAGAAATTATTTCTAATCCGTTAAACAGCTTTGTACCTCACAAGCAACACTATGAAATGGTTAGTTCTTATTTACTTTAGGCGATCTAAACGTGAAATTCTGGTATGCTGCAAATTTGCTAAACAATACAATTAAGGATTAAACAAGAGGATATTTTGCTTAATTATTTTACTGAGGTAGGAACTCTATATATAAATACTTTTCTGTGATAAAATTTTATTATTAGTAAAATTCAATTTAAGGAAAGCAAGGATTAATTTTTTATTAATTTCATTTTTGCATTCTACTTGTCTCTGCTATATAGAACTTAAATGTCAATTGTCTTTCTTTAAAATGTTGGGCAGTTATCCTATTTCATACAAACAAACACATATTGCAAATTTTTTTGTTTAAATCAAAACTTTATATTTTGAAATTAGCTGCTTTTATTATTTCATTTTCTTCGCTTTTTTAAAATTATTTTATTGATCATTTTTGTTGATATTTTCAAGCAATCTAATCCGATTTTTCATTGGATTAAAAAGAAATTGAATATTTTTTGTAATTTATTTTTTAATTAAATTTTTGAAAAAAATTGTAAAAAAAACTTGTATGGAAATAAATTTCTAAAAAGTTTTTGAATTATTTTTGTTTTATATTATTTTTATAAACCCTATAAGGAAAGAAAAATTCTAATTAATTTCTTGTTGACAAAAATGATTTTTGATTAATAGAACAGCAACAAATTATTGCTACTAGAATTTCTAACGGGTAAATTAATAAAAATTCATAAACAATGAAAAAAATAATAAATTATATTTGAGATGTTGTTAAATTTGTATTAAATTATTAAAAATTTATGATTTATTAAATTGGTTTAGTATAAATAGGCATATAATAAATATATAATATACTGTATGAAGAGAGTGAATGAGAGAGAGAGAGAGAGAGAGAGAGAGAGAGATTAAACGTGTGATCTTCGTACAATTTAAGTTTGAGGCCACTGGCTTTTCTTTCTAATATGAATATTGCTTAATATTTGGAACCGTGCTCCGGTGAAAGCCACTATTTATTTTAGATAAAGTCGGATAACAAATATTTACCATATTCGAAAAATGTAAATTGGAAATATTAAAAGTCATTTTTTAAAAAATTGTTTAAAAATATTTAATTTGTTTAAATTACAGGTTTGGCCACAAAGTTTCGCCAGACTCATCTAACCACTCAAATAAGTTGCCACAGTATTCAATACAACGTTTCCGTCTTTGTGGAAGCTTTGTGATACTATCTTCAAAAAATTTTGGTGGTTTTAGATCAAACCACAATTGAAAATTTCTTTGTACTTCGGCAACATAAATGAAATTTTTACTACACAATATCATTTTCACGGGGCAAAAGAGATAAAATTCTGATGATGCCATGTCACGTAAGTAATTGGGATAGGATAAAATATTCAAGAGCAATTGCTGCAGCTTATTTGTTGCGATGAAAAAGAGATGTGATCTAGGATTATCCTGTTGTAGGTATAGATAGTCATCCACCATCCTTTCTTTCTCAGTTTCTTTCATAATACCCAGTTCCTCAGCAATTATTCTGGTCTCGCTATAATTGTCTAGTAGAATTGCCTTGATATTCTTTTACAGTTCATAAGAAGGTCGTACACTCCGTTGTCCATCTGTCATGTTAAGGTTTCCCAACTTAAACTTGAAGAGTATATGCAATTTTATTCACCGGTAAGACCTATCTGTTAATGTAAATTTTATGTTTTATTTAAATCTTGATCAGTCACCGTTGTCATTTAATTTTTTTATGTAAAAATTATTTTTCATTGTAATGCAGTAAATCTTTAATTTTGTTTATGAAAAATGAATAAGGTTAGAGACCCCAATCTTCTTTTCTCCAGACCGGTTAGGTGACCAGCAGTGCCAATGGAAATGAAGTGGAGTTCCTTTGGGCTTTGTGGGTTATCTTAATGGGTCACCAAATAGGTGTATAAAGGTGTATGTATCAAGTGGAGTCCATGGTGTGCTAGTAGAGCGGCATAAGCTCTATCACACTCTAGTCTGGCAAGTAGCCAAACTGTGTAACACTCAGAATGATCAATTAGATCTTCTGTTGGGAATCCGGGATGTGCAAGCATGTACTACCTTGTCACCTGAGGTCCGAGCTGCAAATCTAGCGATCTGTGGTCGTGGACACTTGGAATTGACACTGTTAGGTCAACCTAAAACTCATCGTAGAACACCCAGGATGACCGTGTCTTAAGTGTGGTAGGTATTCTGGCTGGAGTTCGGGAAATCACTTGGTGTTATAATTGAAAGTTACAAGGAAAAGACAATTTCGAAGTTAATAATGAGTGAAAGTGTCAGTACTACAAATTGTGAGTGTTCAATGTATGGATCTAATCAAGTAGTTGAGTAAGAAAAATCTTGCCAGTTGAAACCACGAGGTTCCTATATCTCATTTTGCCGCCGCAGGAATTAAATCCATCAACAAAGCACTTAAATAATCACATCGTATATAATAGCTCCCGATATGACGTTGCAGGGAACAGTTTTAAGACCGTTTTTCGTTAACAAATCAAAAATCAAAATGGACGCTCAACAGTTGTTACTTGAACACATATAGCGAAATAATAAGCCGGAGCGATGACAAATGATGTTCTTGTGAGTAACTATCTCCAGGGATATTGACAATATCTATGAGATCACAAACCTAAAGAAAGTTAAATTATAATGCGATGTTCCTACAATAAAAAGTACTAACTTAACGTAATCCGATAATATAGAGGGCGATCTCAATCTAACGAGAGCATCGAGCAACGCTAAAATTTCCCGCCATTGCTTTCCAGAACATCGAATGACAATCTGCTAAGACAATGTAAAAATAATTTCCTGGAACAGATTAAATTAATTTCGACTTTAATTCACGTAAACCCATTCTTGAATGATCACGATATAACTCTAAAGAAAGCGGCTTACTGCGAACGATAGAACTAAAATAGGGAAACTAAAATCCAAAAAGGAATATAATCACAGCTAGGGGCGGATTAAGCTTGCACGGGGCCCTTGGCTGCAATTCAAACTGGCGCCCGTTCCAGTCCAGCAGCTAATGTAAGACTGTAACTTGTAAGGCAGAGTTAAAAAATAAAAAATTAAATAGAACTAAATTTAATTTATATAAAGTTAAATGAATTCACACTTCATTAAAATATATTTATTATTAGACTATATATGTTGCTTAAGTTTTCATGACTTGAAAGCATTTCATGAGCATGCTTCCAATCCTTAAAGCCAGTTGTAAGCTTGCTCACTGTTTGTGACATCAACTTGCATACAAAACAATAACCAATTTCTGTCAAACCGCTCTCCTGTTCGCGCATGAACACAGTGTAAACAATGTTAAAGTATAATAACGGCTTTGTCCCTCCTTATCCGAATGTATACATGATTCTTTAAAACCGTTATCCTTATGTTGACAAAATGATGAACCACGCTGAATCCAGTGATTACGCATGTTCTCAGAGATTTTTTCTGACCAAAGATGAAGATCATCAATGGCAACATAATCCAAATCCATAACAGGCTGTGGAGAAGCAGGCTCATTAGTCATGACTTCAGTGTTCACTGAGTTCTCTTCATAATCTGTTTTTGGCATCGTAGTTGGCTTGCAGAAGAATGTAATTTTATGAGTTTTTTCAGATAACTCCTTTTCTCTTTTTTTCTGTTTTAATGAAGCTACACGCTTTTGTGCACCACTGGGATATGAACGTTGCATGACTATAATTAATTTCTGATATAAAAACAAATTTTGGACAACGATATATATTAATATATATAATATATTGATATATTTAATATATATAATATATATAAGGCTATATAAATAAATTTTTGTAAAAGCATAATATGTTACTCTAATTTTATTTTTAATTTTAAATTTTTGGGCCCTAAAAATTTGGGGGCCCCTGGCTTTAGCCCGTTCAGACCCCCCCCATTAATATGCTACTGATCACAGCACTGAGTGGAATTGAAAACTAGCAAATAGTGTGTGTGTGTGTGAATGTAATAATAAGGTAAAATATCTTTTGTGATAGATAAGAAGTCACTAAATCCTTTCAATAATTTCCTTGGTGTAGAAATCGTCGTAATATCCAACTATTTCTTTAGTTATAATAAATTAAATAAATTATTTCAATAATTTTAATATAAAAAAAAGGTACGTTTGATTTAATTCCTTAAGTAGTTACTTAGAGTTCAAATACCTAGTCTAATTTTGTTTTCAATAGTGACTACTCGGCGATTTATTCTTCTATTTTAGGTATGAATATTCAACCGAATGCTAGTGAAAGGCCTCAGTTCCGCGACCGAGGATATACTGAAATTATGCGAGAAGATATCATGCAGGCAGAAAAGATATAACCAACTAGTGGGAACCTGGCTCCAACCCGCTCATGTCCATGAATTATCCATGAATTATGAAGAGAAGTGCTGGGACAAATTAATCACTGAGAATATGGCCTTGAGGAATTTCTTTCGGAGTCTACACCAGTTACTTTCCTGTACCTATATTGAAAGTGAATAAAAAGGTCTGATGCCCCAGCTTGATGATCCCATGTTGTTGGAGATCATACCCATTCATCACATTGTAACCCAACCTCCTCCAATCTAACAGAAAACCCCGGTAGTTCTACCTGTACTGCAACGCTGGAAATCGATCAAAGGAAATATAGCAAGCCAAGTCACAGGGCTAGTTGGACTTCAGGCTGTCACACTCCTTAGATCCAGCTGGTGGTTGATGTCATTAGTCACGCCTGGAGTTTTGGGGATCACGGTCAATGTCACACGACCATACCCTTGTAATCGTAATATCCTTCATTCATCTGAATGATAGCGAACACCCCACCCCCTCGTGAAATGCCAACATATTATTAAATTGGTTGTAACAGTTGTTAAGTAGATCGAGAAACCTTATAAACAAAATATTTTTGTTAAACAAATCTATTAATTTTCATATAAGTATCAAATAGTGTAGATATTAGTAAGTCAAATTACTTCAAGGATACCATAAAAATTAGCCATACAAAAATCACGATTGGGTTAATTTTCATCTGTAAAGTATTTAATTAAATAATGAACAAGAAATTAATTTTTTTACTTATAGCTGGCCTTACTGTGATATAGAATCTTATTAATCATAAACATTTTAAGATGTGAAAGGGTATTTAAGGAAAACGAAATGGACAAAAGAAATGAACGAGGATCCGACCTAATAGACGATTGGAAAGAAGGAAGAGCTCCGAACAGAACTCACTACTAATTTTTATATTCAAAATATAAAACTTTATACTAAACAGTGACCGCGGAACAGTTTTTGAGCTGGGGGGGCTAATATCAGCAAGTCGTAAAGTTCGATAGACCTCTATCTAGAGAAGAGGAAGGGCAATTGTAGAAACCACCGCTGTTTGTATTTTATGGATCGTTTTTTGGCCAAACCTTTTTTAAATGATGGACATTTTTAATCTTTCATCCGCCCCAAACAAAAGTCTCCACGCGATGACCCTAGTTAATAGTTTTTACAGTGTTACTTTACTATGAGTTTCTATTTATTCCCATATCAGTTAAGTCAATAAAACTCCATTAGGCTATATTAGGTGATGCACAATGACAAGAAAGTTAACATCTCTTAAAGTCATTTTTAGAAAAAGTTCCGAACTTTACTTTCCGACGTTCATTTCTTGAGACGAATTCGTTGGCCACTGTTAGAAGACAGAGCTCGTCATTTTTTTCTTTGTGTATGTTCAGTACTGCGATACTATTAAATCTCTCTTGCGTCATTGAAGCACGGAGCCATGTTTTCAGACGCCTCGCTGCAGAAAACGATCTTTCACTTGATGTACTAGTCGCTGGATTAACGCTTATCAGTTACATATAGTGACAACACCTTCAACAAGTAGTTTCTCTGTTAATGAAAAAGTGCGCACTTTTTTTACATATGCCGTTGAAGCACTTGATTTGTGAATGTTCTTGGCACAAAGTTGAGAAAGCATGTAGTTGGGCTTGCAATGAATTAATATCAAGGTCAGAAGAATAAGTTTCACTGACAAATTTGAATTCAGCGTTAGTGTTCTCCTTCTTTAAAGATTTGAGTAAAAGCGACTCCAGTTTCATATATGTGATAAAGCTCTCCTGCTGAAATCGTTGATCAATAGCTGCAATGATTAAATCGAATGCCTCAAAGTAAATACTTCGATAATGGTCTTCTGGGTTAGATGGAAATGACGATGTTCCACTGCCAATTTGATATCTAGCAGGCACATTTGTCCGACGTGGAAGTGTTGGTACAGAGATATCTGGCTGCAACTTTTGTTGGTGGAGTACTTCTGTGTAAAAATTTACAAAAATCTCATCGTTTCGCTTACTCTGCAGTGTCTTCTTAACCACTTCAGCAAGATGCTGTCCTTCTGTTGCTGACACCTTTGTCTTCTGCAGAGCTTTTGCAAGGTTGTCTGTATGACGAAATATGTTTTCGGCTAAATGTAATCCAAAAAAGAAGTCAAAATTTTGCATTTGCGCTTGAACGCCAATAATTCTGCACCGCACATCGGATTGCAACTTCATGGATAAACAGATATCCCATTCTTGAAAGAGCGCTGAATAGTTGTCTAATATACGCTGACAGCATGTGGATCGAATTGTCCATCTGGTTGGACAGAACATAATGATTCCATAACTATCTGACTCTTCACCTTCAATATTGTCTTTTATTTCACCCAGAAGATTTTCACGGAAAGGAGAATATTTTATAAGCGTCACAATTTCTTTGGCTGTATCCAATGTATCTGATACGAGTTTGCATTTAGATATCATGTCCTTCACACCCAGGCTTAAAGAATGCCCATGGCAATGTGTGACGAATGCATTTGGTTGAATGCTCTGTATCTTTTTTGCAACACCAGTCTTACAGCCCATCATGTTGGCAGCTCCATCATAGCACTGTCCTCTGCAGTTATTTAAAGGTAGCTGTAATCTTAGTAGGATGTCGTTGATTGCAGAAAAGATTGTTTCTGCCTTAATATCATGCAGGTGATAGAATCCAATGAAGTCCTCCTTAATATTCAAATCTTCATCAACCCATCGTAGACAGAGAGACAATTGTTCTTTATTAGAGATGTCGGTATATTCGTCACATATAAGCGCATAATGCTTCACATGGTTGATTTTTGAAACAATTGTGCGAATTATTTGTTGTGACATTATGGACAAAATTTCATTCTGTATGTCGTGGCTGGTGTATTTACTCCCTCTTCGTTTAATCCATTGGGTTAGTGCCGCATCGTCTCGAGCTCTGAGTTTAATCAGCTGAAAGAAGTTTGATTCTTCATCTGTATCTCCTTGAATGGCTTGTCCTTGTCTCCCAAGGTACTGTACATTTTCAATTAGCTTTATAAGGCATCGACGATTATCCTCCCGATCTTTCTTCATACTCTCTGAGAACATTTCCATAATGGGACGATGTGTGCTTGGAATTGTTACTTCAAAATTTATGGCAGTTTTATGACATTCAGATAACTGATGTTCTCGAAATCGCATTGTAGCCTTCTTCCAATTTGAAAATCCGTCAGAAATGAATGCATTTTCTTTATTTCTAGCTGAATCCAAGTTCATAAGTGAATTTTGTTTCTTGCACATGAAACAGACAACAGTATCACTTTCAATCCGATAGTGTAACCACGGGAAATCACGAACCAACAGCTCTGAAATGACCGATTCTGCTTTCCAAATTTTCTTTTCGGAAATTCAATATTCATTGGTTGGAATAATTCCATGTTGGGTTGTTGAGTAGTACTGGTTAATTCAATAAGTTTATTGCTTTTCTCAGGATGATTTCTTTCTGAACATGGATGAGAACTTGGTACTATTTCTTTTTCAATAACTTCTTGTGGTAACGTTATCATATGACTTTCCTCGTTAATCTCCACAGTGCTGGTTGTTTGAAGCGGAGTAAATTTGGAAACAAAAATATCGAGTGTGGACTGCCTTCTTTTCTTGGGAGGAGGATCTGTAAAGATAAAACAGTTATGTTTGAACATTTATAAAATATGAATTCTAATTCCTAATAATATGTCAAAATTTATATTATTACTTCCTTTTTGTTTCGGTTTTACGCTAAAAAGTATATGGTAGGATAGCAGGCGTACAAACTTACGTAGACTTGTCCTGGGAGCAGTCGAGGCACGAATCAAACAAGTAATTAGCTAACCAGCATCCATAAATTTATCTTAACACTCAGTGATTGAACGAACCGAAAGCATTTAAATAACTAAAAACGATACCGTAGCTTTTGAAATTTTTCATGTTCCCGAAGCACAGAAGGACAAAATCCAACCCATATAGGGATGCTACTTTTTATTATATTTAAGAATTGCACAAAATGGGAATATGAAAATACGTGAAAATTAAATAGATCACAATTCTTGAAAATTTGGTTGTGAAGCAGGCTTACAATAAATATCCTCAGAATTAAAAATCCATTTTTTAAATAATAAATTGCTGTTTTTAATTCAAGAACTTCACGTCAAAGCAATCGGTTCATTCATAATAAAAAACTGATTATCATACATTATTAATTGAAATAATGATTCAGTGCTCACCTGTCATTGTTAATACTCGAATAAATAAATGAATTCAAAACGCGTAGTAGTAAGTTAGTAGTGCGATAAAACAATTAAGAGCTCAATTATAAAATATATAAATTGAATAAAGTCAAATGAAATTATGCAGTACGATTGATGAAACCAGCAAGTCTTTAACTCTTAATAAATTTCAATATGCTTCTTTTAAATCATAGGAACATACTGGCATACCATACACTGCCAAAGATCGCTGTGCTATGTTCACAAGATTTAGTGACTGAAAGGAAGGGTCCAATTTTTTTTCTGTGGCAAGATAAGTGGGGGGCTATAGCCCCCCCAGCCCCCCCGGCTCCGCGGTCCCTGCTAAATTATTTCTTAATTATCATTTTATAGTTTCGTTTTATCATTAGATTGAAAAGGAAAAAGGACTGAGCTATTAATGATAATCTCGAATCAGAAAAGTCTTAATTAACTAATTGTTTGTAAATAAGAACAAGAGATAGCTAAACTTCAAAGTTCAAAAAATAAAAATCCATTGACTTCAGGATGGAAGGGCATGCTTTTTTAACAACTATAATTTGTATGAATACAAACAAAATTACTATTATTTTCGAACTTTTCTCATCTTGAAAAAATGAACAATTAAAACAAAACTGGCATTAATTGCTAATATTCACAAAATATATATGGTAGTAGTAATGTCATCCGCACTGCTCATTTAAATTTAGCAATATAATTTTAGTGGATCCGATGGAGAAGTTTTGTCAAGACGTCGCTCGCTGTACGTCAGAAGCAGTTCGTCAAGCTGAGAGAGCTGAATAGATTGTTCTGAAATGTCGTCGGATGTAAGCAAAATGGTTCCGACCGGAACATGTTCGCAAATCAAATCAGCTAATCAAATCTATTGAGAAGTTTTGGGTTGATGATCAAGTGATCATCAGTAATCTCAAGATCACGATCTGAGAACAAGCATAAAAATCCTAGAACTTCGTGCAGGACCCCATGTGGAACCTGGAGTAGTTCGAGTACCAACTTACAGTGAAACCGAATTATTTCTGTCAATTGCAGTCATCAGCTCAAAAATCCCAACAGCCTTTTCAAACGACAAAAAGCCGTGTAAGTCAAGCACAAAGAAGTTGGAGCGAAGGAGATTTAGGGACCTGAAGATCGGTCGAAATGCTGAACAGAACAAATGAAAACATTTTTAAAGCTTGCATAACTGTAATATTATCATTATTGTTTGATTTTGGTTATCTGAAAAAGAATTTAGAAATTAATTAAATATGGAAGGCTGTTCAATTTAGGAATCAGTTGTATTAAAGATAATAATAAATAAACATCAAAGTAAATAAAACGTTGAGACAGTTCTTTTATCTGGAAGAGATTTATGGTGTCAGGACAATTAGGAACTAAAAACGAACTTGAGTTGATGGCAAAATTTGTAACGACTGTAAAATCAATATCGGTATTAAGGCATTTATCGTTTTGTGACCATGTTTGGCATTAAGTCAGAACATCTTTACCAATATGTCAATAAGTAGTAGAATGTACCACTTTGGATATACGTATTAATGTGTTAATTATATAATACTTATTTTGATCTTGAAGTAAGTCTTCTGTAATTTTTTAAGAGTAAATGTCGATTCCACTACCATTTATTTTGATCATAGTAACACTTATTAGCAAATCATTTACTGGTTCATTCATATGGATTCTCTTTCTTTCTTTTTCTTAACAGCGGTAAGCAGCCATACCAAATTTGTTGATTCAATCAGTTATAAAATACCTAATATTAAAATTAATATTAAAATTTTAATATTAATATTTAAATAATTATTGATATTAAATTACAATTCCTTTTTAGTAGTTTTTAAAAGATTCAATTGTTAAAATTGTATAAAAATATCGTAAGTTTTTTTATTTTCAAAAAATCATTTTAATGTTCTTTTTCAATTTGAAAATATTTTTCTTTCATTAAATTGTTTGTTTAAACTATATGTAATAATATTAATTTTTTAAAGGAACTGTGAAAATGGATATTGTTGGGTTAACATATTCTGGAGTTATATTTACCGGAGGAGCAATAGGATATTTCAAAGCCGGTTGAATATTCTATGAATTTTATTTTATTAAAAAATTTAGGTAGTACTCATTCCATAGTATCAGGTTTGATTTTTGGGCTGGCTGCTCTTTATGGATCCCATAAAATGGGTAAAAATCCTAAAAATGTTCATGTTTTGCTGAGTAAATACTATTCAATTGAATAACTTGCTTTTATTCCATCGTTTAGTAACATCAGCCGTACTTGGGGTTCTTATGGGGCAACGATTTTATAAAAATCCTAAAGTATTTCCATCTGGAATACTAACTACACTGAGGTACATATTTATTATTTTAGACTAATTTTAGATATATTTAGTGCATTGGTAGCTGCGAGATGTGGATTACGTCTATTAGGGGTGAACACAATATAAACTACATATTTAAGCAATTTTCTTAAATTTTTTAGTAAAAATTGAGTTTTCTAGTTTTTTTATATAAATTAATATATTGTGATTTTAATTTTATTATAATATAGATTAATTTTGACACTGGTTAATTTCGAACTATTTATTTCTAACATTTTCTGATTGGATAAAAATGCGTTACTTATTGCTACACATTTTCTTCATATGCAATGCGGAAGAGAATTTATTCGGAAGCAGTTGAACGTTTGTTGATTTAATATTTATTTGAATGGTGCATTATTTAATGAAAAATACGATTTATTAAGCTCAGCACTAATTTGATGTTCAGTCGGTTCACCATACAAATACTGTTTTATAATGTGTTTTTTGTCACTTGGCGTTAACAAGTGTTACTGAAAAATTGAATTTTTACATACAAAAGACGTACTGAAAATAACAAATATTATTTATCTTGTAGAAAGTACATTATAAATTGGTGTCAGAAATGGGATTCTTGATTTGGAGTGTTTTGATGTAGCTTAGGTTTGGGTCACAGTAATTTGACGCGTGGTTTTTACGAAAGCTATTTCCAATTTAAACATTTCAATTGATTTTGTTGAGTTCTTTTAAAGGAGCCATAATTTTGCTGCATTTTGGGATGTGTTTGAGATAAAGTTTATCATTCCAAGGAAAAGTCTCAGTTCCCTAGTTGCTTTTGCCTTCATTCTGTCTTGCTACGTTTTCAAGGAATTTTACCTCACATTAAAAATTCACATTTTTTATGTTAATTTTGAAGTTGAGTTTTGATAACTTTTTTAATGTCTTGTACGAAATCGGTTCTGTTAATCTTGCTGAAGAGTTTTGGATTGTATGTTCTAGTGATGATATTCCTTATGATTGGAAATGGGGGGTATTGTAACAGTGTCATGTAATGGTTTCGTGCTCTCCATTCACGAAAAATGCGTAATAGGACTCTTAGAAAAATACGGAATTGATTTAGAAGATTGTAGGGGGCAATCTTATGATAATGCCTCTAATATGTCAGGAATTTATAGCGGACTTCAGGCACGAATAAAGTTAAAAAATAATTTGGCTATTTATGTACCATGTGCACCCCATTCCCTGAATTTAATAGGCGAGTGTGCTGCAGAAAGTTGTTTGGAAGCCACGAAGTTATTTTTTTTCGTTCAGAGTATATATAATTTTTTCGCTGCTTCAACTGGCCGTTGGGAAATATTAAAACGTCGCTTATCTGTGAAATATAAGATGCCAAAATCACTGAGCAGAACTCGATGGTCAGCACGTGCCGAATCCGTTCATGCTTTAGTTCTCGGATATGAATATTTTAAGCATGCTCTTAATGATATATTTACAGATTTAACACAGAAATGTTCCACTAGAATTGAAGCAGAAGGTTTGGAAAAGCAGTTCAATTCTCTCGAAACTGGTTTTATGCTTTCATTTTGGAATGATATTCTGGAAACCATGAATAAAATTAATGTTAGCCTCCAGAAAGTTGAAATTGAAATTGAAACAGTGGTTAAATTATACACTTCATTGGAAACATATATTGAAGAACGTCGAAATATAGATTCATTTAATTATTACAAAAAGAAAGGAGAAAATCTATCGGGTTGTTTTGAATTTAAAACTGCAGGAACTGTTAAAAGAAAAAAGCAGTTCGATGAAGGGACATCAGCCGACACACAATTTGATAAAAATAGTAATTTCCGATAAATATTTTTTATGTAATTATTGATAAACTTTTGGCAGAAATAAAAAAATGGAAATCTGCTTATGATCGCATTGCCAATAAATTTGGAATTTTAATGAATTTAAAACATTTCGACGAAAATATTTTACGAGAAAAAGCAACTATTTTATATAAAGAATACCCAGATGATCTTGAAAATGGTCTAATCGAGGAATGTTTACATTTTAAACATGTAAATTTAATATCGGATAACTTAACAGCATTATCTAAATCTGAGCAAATTTAAGAACAATAAATGAAGCGCAAATTGAATGCACTTTTCCGAATATAACAACAGCTCTACAAATATATTTAAGTATCTCCTGTAAAATTTGTAGCGGAGAAAGGTCGTTTTCAAATCTCAAGAGAATAAAAAATCATCTAAGATCATCTTTAGGACAATACAAATTAAATAATTTAAGTATTTTGTCAATAGAATCGGATGTCCTTGAGAAACTGGATCACAAGAAAAGTATAGATATATTTGCTAAAAATAAATGCCGCAAAAGACATATTTAAATTAAAAATTAATATTTAATTTACATATTTATATAAATTTTTTGAATTTTGTTTTGCGTAAATACATATTTAAGTTTTGAATTTTTGAAAATAAAATTGAATTTTTATAATAAAAGTATGTAGGGGTGCAAAATTTTATTTAGCCCAGGGCGCTCAAACTTATTAATACGGCCATGCCTTTACCCCAATATTTAGATAAACCTGGAGAAGTCTCCAATGAACTACATAATTCTTTTTGGGATAGAGGGTAAGCATCAACCTCTCCATTTTGGATCCTGGTGCACGCATCTTTTCAGCTCCAACAGGGAAATTGTCAAGCTTATCATGAATCGATTCTGGAATTTTCTAATCGACTTCAACAGTATAACCGAATGTGAGTAATTCCAAGTCAACATTCATACAATCTTCCAAAATTTAATTTAATTTAATTTTATCGTTAATCCACTTAAAATTACCATCTGGTAGTTTCTGGCTAAGTGCCCGACCATATAGGTTGTTAATATCTATATAGAGCAACTCTGTGTTTTCATCTGATTTTACGTAATGTTTATTAACAAAAACTTACCCCCTCGAATCCCACCCTCAAAGAAATTATAAATCTCCATGTCTCGGATCAACTCAATTGGATGATCTAAAGTCATGAGCGCAATTCCTGTTGCCTTTGCTAGTTCTTTAATACTGTTTGCTTCGAAATTCTTTCCACAATCAATATGTAGTTCCTTATGGGCTCCAAATTTCAATATCCAATTATTTAACAAAACTGCCTTTATTGTATTTTCATCTTGCTTTCTAATAGGAGTTAGAGATATGTATTTACTGTAATGATCGATTATTGCACAAATATATTTTTCTCCTCTGAAGGTTTCTCTTAATGGACCGCAAATATCCATGTATATTTTCTCCATAGGTTCTGAAGCTTGAATTACTTGGGTTTTTTCTTTTGACTTTGTAGTTAAAACTTTGTTTTTCTGACATGCTTCACACATTGAAATAGTCTCTTTTTCTTCATTTAGCAAATCTTCCATATCAAAATTGTTTCTAATATATTTCATAACTTTTTCTACTCCTGCGTGGCATAATAATAAATGTGTTTCCTTAATCATTTCT
Source organism: Schmidtea polychroa (assembly GCA_959609185.1). Lineage (NCBI taxonomy): Eukaryota > Metazoa > Platyhelminthes > Tricladida > Dugesiidae > Schmidtea > Schmidtea polychroa. The sequence continues at coordinate 160,496 of CAUHTR010000145.1, read as the reverse complement.
CGTCTTTTTGTTTCTGGTATCCATATTTTGTTTTGATTGGTATAGATAATATTTCCTTTTAATATATATTTATTATTTTTCCTTTCATTTATTTGATCTTTTATATCCTGTATTTCTGCATTATCTCTTTGCCATTCATTCCCATTATTTTCGGTCATCAATGTTAACAATCTAGTTTTTAATCGCCCTGATTTAGGGTTATCATGGTCCATCAAACATTGTACACACTTACCGCATGTATTTCTAGACAGCATATCTGCATTCGTATGCGCCGTACCTTTTCTGAACTCCATTTTTATGTCTAAACTGCTCAAGTAATTTATCCACATTTGGAACTGTGCTGTTATAGGCTTCTTTGTCGTTAATATAAAAGTTATTGCTTTATGATCAGTGTTGTGGTTGGGGCAGTCCGATCTGGTATTTTGGCAATAGAATTTTCAGTAAGAGCATCGTCTAAATAACCGCCTTTCATATCATGACATAAGAGAACTTTATTGCGTTGCGAATTATGATTTTCGACAACTTTCATTCCATTCATTTCTTGGAATATTGGTTTCTGGTAATCAAATATACAATTGTTGCTAGTATTAACTGGCTTCCAATTATTTAATTCCTTATATGTATATAATGGTCTCATTTTTCTACAAATTGGCTGATAAAATTGAAAACGAATTATAATTCTCCAAAAAACAACTACAATTGTAATAATTTAAAACACCCAGTTTATTCCTTTTTTTTTGGAATATTTAAACAAGCCAGGAAATCTTTTACAAAATTTATACCTATAAGTAAACAAAGTTACAAAAAATACAAAATTATATCATTCGATAAAAAATAAACAGATTTTTAAAAATATATAATTTAAAAAGCTTAACGATTTTATAAAGTTCGCGTAAGAATTTCAAATAGTCAATTACTAATAAATAAATGCAAAATAAACAAATTTAGGTTTTTATATTATTGTTAGGATTTGTTCCGTATTTCGCGAATTGTAATGGATGAGGGTGTTGGTCTATGAGAGCCAACACTAAAACTATTGGGAGCCGAATACAGTTTATCTTGATAATGATAACATGGCATCGAATTTGCTATACTCTTCTGAGATTGATTAATAGAGCCTGATTGATAAGTAGAAGTATTAGCTGATCGCACGAATTTTGATTGACTTTTATTGTGTTCTGTTTGGTCCTTAGTCGCTGGTGACCGCGCATTTATATATATAATATAATATCGTATAATATAATATAATATAGTATAATAGGTATATAGATATTGTTAAGGCCGTGTAACGGCTCACTACAATCAGTGCGCAAAACAAACCGTTTACAATATAAATAATGGTTGAAATGGCGACAGAAATAATATATAGCTAAAAGCTCTTTCCGTGTTATACAATATCCTCTTTCATGGCTACTCATTGCATCGGATCCATATGCAATAACGTGTTCATGCCCCATTTCATCTCTTTGTGATAATACAGCTCCAATTGTATCAAAGTTGTGTTTGTATCTAATATGAATTCTTTCTTGAAATCTGGAAATACGAGAATTGGCGCTGTAGTCAACGCCATTTTCATTTCTTCGAAAGCTTTCTCACATTCCTCAGTCCAGATTATTTTTTCACTATTGCTTCCACATATGCTTTCTAGCGCTCTTGATTTTGTTGCATATTCCTTAATAAATCTCCGATAATAGTTACATATACCTAAAAAGCTTCTCAAATTCTTTATACACTTAGGCCTCTGAAATGATTCAATAGCCTCAATTTTACTTTGATCTGTCCGAATCCCCTGACTGTTAATAATGTGCCCTAAAAACTTTACTTCGCTCTTTAATAACTGACATTTTTCTGGGTTGATTCTCAATTTAGCTTCCCTTATTTTCTCTAGAACCTTTCCAAACACATTGTAATGTTCTTCAATTGTTCTTGTAAAAATTAAAATATCGTCTAAATACACCATAACTCCTTCTTTCCATAGATCTTTCAATATTTTTGTCATTAATTCTTGGAATGTACCCGGTGCCGCCGCAATCCCAAAAGGCATTCTATTAAAACAAAATTGCCCTTCTTTAGTAGAAAATGCTGTCTTTTCTTGCGATTCTATGTCCAATTTCACTTGATAATAAGCGTTCCCAAGGTCTATAGAACAAAAGTACTTAGATCCATGTAATGTATCTAGAATTTCTTCTACATTCGGCATAGGAAAAGCTTGTCTTTCAGTTATCTTATTAAGCTGTCTAAAATCTAAACAAAGTCTTATATCTTTTTTGTCTTTTTTCCACACGCATACTAACGGGTATTCCAAGGTGAATTACATCTTCTTATGATATCATTATTTTCTAAATTTTTTATAGCAGCATTTATTTTCTCCTCTAAATTGATGGGTTGCCTTCTGGGTTTTATCATAATTGGCCCTTCTTTTGTGATGATTTTATGTTCAATTAAATCAGTACATCCAATATCCCAGTTATTAGCCTTAAAAACACTTTTATTGTTTTTAACAATCTCTAACAGTCTTTTATTTTATTATTTTCGTTTAATCTTAGAATTTCTATTGCTTTTTGACATCTCTCGTTATCTGTAATCTTTTCCCCAAATCTAGCTTCTATTTCACACACAAATTCATTATATCCTTCTTCATTTTGCTTGATGTAGTTTAATTCAATTCCAAACTCTTTTTGCAATTCCACTCCGCCTATTATATCAGGAACAATATTTTTAACTATTATAAATGTTATTTTTCTTTCCATATTACCAATTCTAACATCAATATGTATTTTTCCGATTGTCTCTAATTTACTATCATTTGCACATCTTAACATCTCATCTGTTTTTATGATTTTCACATTCACTAATTTGTCCACAACTGCTTCTGCCATTACATTTACTCTTGCTTCTGTATCTAGTTAGCATTCCATTCTATAGCCCTGAATTTCAAGAGTTGTACTCGGTCTACCTTGCATTTTGTCATAACTCAGTTTCGGTCGTTTCCATTCATCTTTAGTGAAAATATTTTGCTCCTCTGATATTTCATTAATCCACCCGATTTCATTTCTCTCTAATTTATCTTCTGCCTTTTTAATAAATTTATAAACTTTTTCATTTACTATTTTATTATTATATTCTGCTTCTTTAATTTCATTATACTCTTCTTGATTCTTAGGATTATTATTATTATTTATTAAAGATCGATCAGCATTAAAATAACTATAACATTTAAAATTATTTAAAGGAAACTTTTTAAAATTACAAATTTTATTACATAAAGGTTCTATATTATTATATATATAAGGATTATTTACATTATTAAAATTTTTATGACCAATATCTACATCAATATCAAATTTACCCAGTATATTGCTCCGATCATTACCTCCCGTATCGAAGGATGTACTTTTGAGTGCTAAATATCCTCATATTTGTCTTCTGCATCATCTGAATACTCCAGTGGCATCGTCTTATCATTAGCTTCAATTGCTGCAATTGTTCTTCCTGGATTGTTGATCTTTCGTTGATAGCTTGTGGTTCGATGGGTATAATAATTATTCTTTCTCATGTTTGAATTAGTTTGAAACTTCCTTTATTCCAAATTTGTATATCAGTCAATCTCCTTGTGTCCACGTAAGTGACATCTCTGACATTGAATCGTTGAACATTCTCGCCGTACGTGGCCGAAAAACACGTTATTTTCTTTTTCATTTGGCATTCTCGACTAACATGACCAGTTTTCTTGCATGTCCAGCATTCCAATTGTCGGTTACTGACGTTTCGCTGCTTGAAATTATTATTTCCGTTTACCATTCCTCTTTGAGCAACATCTCTGTAGCTTCTGTAGTTTAGAACAACCGGTGAAGTCTTCACAACATTAATATGGCCCATAATTTTGTTTACCTTTTCCAATTTTTTTATTGTCGCTTTTATTTCTTTTGATGTTTTCAAATCTTTCATCTCGATCTCTTTTATAACTTCTCGATCTCTTACACAGTTTATAATCAGGCATTTTTCTATTTCTTCTTCATCCCATTTGTGCGCTATTAATTTCTTTGTCATCTTTTTAATTTTCTCTATAAAAGTTTCGGCTGAATCTGATTCTTGTTCATAACTCAAAGCTTCTTTTAGATCATCCATTAATGATGTCGGTTTCAAAAATGCACATCGAAGTTTCTCTTCCATAGTTTTTCCTTCGGCTGCTTCATAATCTTCCATTAGCGATCTGTCAAGTAATGTTGTAGTTAATATTACTTGCATCCTAATTGTTGTTTTTGTCGCGCCAAAAAACCTTTGACAATCCTTGATAAAATTTTCTAAATCATCGCCTTTGTGAAATTTCTCAGTTAATAGTCTGCTTATCAATAAATCCGTGGTCGTGGTCGCCATGTTAGACACAATTAAATTCAAGTCTTCTTCAAGCATTTATTTTTATAACAACTTCAAAATTGTGCCGTTTACTAGCGTATTTAAACACCGAGGCGTGATAATTATTAATATTAATGTAATTAATGGTCATTTAATTTAATTTATTTAATTTAATATAATTTAATATAATATGATATAATTTAATATAGAATTTAAATATAAAAATTTAACAGAAATAATTATTTCTACTAACTGATCTCACTTCTACCATTTAACCATAATAATTTTATATAGAGATTTACTAACTCCTTACAGTTTATACATGTTCCCAACTGGTAAATACATAGGATTTTCTATTTGTATTTGCACAACTTCATCTTGCTCATTTTTCTTAATCCACACCGCTTTCAGAAGAGGGACCAGTGAATCACCAACATTTATCGGATCAATAATATCGCTATAGATGAACATTTGTTGATGGTGATTAAATATTTTTCCTTTACGAATTCCACCAAATTGTTTGTCATTATATAATTGTTTTTGTAATCCAAAAGTGTTGACCAAGTTTTTATCAAATATAACTTCTTTAATGTTTTCACCGAGACTGAATTTGAAGACATTTTCATTCAGTTCAACAGACTTGAAAATATGGAAGCAATTACTTGTTAAATAGTTGGTTAAATCTTCAAGCTTCTTTATGTATAAATCATTAGTAAATGTGAAAACTGAATCTTGTAAACAATTGTACGTTAACTTCATTCTTATTACATTATTCATAATGCCTTCAACATACGGCGGAATTACAATTTGAAATGTATCAGCGTGACTTATAATTGTTGGTTCAGGAACTCCTAATCTTTTTACGCTTGCTATATCTTCAAATGTTATTTCGAATGGATAGTAATCGCAACAAATATTTAAAACTCAGTTGGTATTATACATGTAACAATCATTATTTAATTCTTTTATTGTCATTTCATCATCTTTGGGTTTTAACATAAAAGCTGATAACTGATTTCTGTGCAATTTCTTTATATTCAATCTTAGAATTACTGTAAAATGGAAATGTATTGTACACAAATGTGTAATCAAGCAAAGCAACTTCCCACATGGCATGCAGGTAAATTTTGTAACTCAACGATAAATTTACTAGCCTCATCATTCGGATGAATTAATGGACAGCTATTACTTGGTAAAATAGTGAAAAAACTGTTTCTATTCATTCAATTTGAGATGCTAATATCCAAGTTGGGTTTTGATATCCATACCATTTGATATCTATACCAATATTGTTTATCCTTACCTTTATATTTTGATTTAAGAATTTTTTCAATTCTAAAGACAGATGGTGTCGGAATAACTTGCAGTTCCTGTTCGTAAAATTTACCCTGGATTTCGTTATTATCAATATCTTCAATAACATACATAACGGGACTCTGTTTCGTATTAATCTTCAATATTTGAAAGACTTCGTCACTCCAGTTGTTGTCAACATTTTCAATGAATGGTGAAGCAGATATTTTACTTATTCTAACATGATCACCAACTTTATATTTAGGTTTCTTAATTTTTGTTACATCTTGTTGTGATAATAATATTTTCATAGCATTTTTAGATGTTACACCAATCGGTCTCATACCCTTTAGACCTCCATGTTCGGAATGATTGTAACTATGAATTATTTTCGGTAAAACATTTATCCAAGTTTTGTTACCTTGATGTACAAAATATTTTTTCAATCGATCTCTTAATGTTCTATTAAACCTTTCCACATGAGCAGCTTTGAATTGAGAAAAAAACAGAGTAATGATTTATTCCCTTTAGATTATCTTTAACTTTGCTGTTATAAAATTCTTTACCCAAATCAGTTTGTAAATTATCTGGTTTACCATTTTTAAACATTGTTTTTATTGCAACAGCCATTTCACAAGCAGATTTGGTTTTCTATGGTATAGCACAAGCAAATCTACTAAAAACATCAATACATGTCAAAATATATTTGTAACCCTTATTAATTTTAGAAAATGGAATCATTTCCATTAAATCCATTTGCCATAAATCATTGATACCATATGTTTTATATGCTCTTGTGGGAAACCGTTTCAACATTGGCTTGTTTAAACTGTATGCCAGTTGCCTCGACAACCATTTTTGAGTCTCCTTTTTTGATTTGGGTACTTTTTTCTTTAACTTTTCGACTCCACCGAAACCGGCTGGATCTTTTGGGTTTGTCCATATCTTCTCCATTACAACACGATGATTTAAAATTTAGAATAAAGTTTGGTAAATGTCCCATAGGTTGACCTATTGTTTATGATGATGATATTAAAATAATTCAACGTTTATGAAGGCTCACCTAATAAACCAGATCCACCTAATAAAGATAATGCGATTGGTATCAAAGCTGATATAAACCCCCTCGCTGTTTGTATATAATTTTTCGCATTATCCGTTTATTTTTTGTATTTACTAACGATAAAAGTGATTTTTTATGGTTTTTTCGCTTTACTAATGTCAACATTGCCACGCACAACATTAACAATAATTTCAAGCAAATCGTCCACAACAAAATGTGGGAATGATTGTAAAATACTTTTTCTTTTCATGAGTGGTGCTTTTATCAATGCATTAAAATATGGTATACTACGTTGTAATTTCATTATTGAAATATTTTTTATCGTTTAACTTTGTTTATAATTTAATCCATTTTTTAGGTGTTTTGATTGATCTTTTCTTTAACTTTTTCTTTACAGAATTCTTTACTATCTTTTTTACAGATTTTTATAGATGTTTCTTTACACGTTTCTTGACATTATTCACTTCGACTAATTCAGGGGTTCCGAACCTGGGGTAATTACCCCCGGGGGTAAACACGCTATTCTTCAGGGGTAACAGAGAACAATATGAAATGTATTTACGAACCAGAAATATTTCCGGCATTAATATATATAAAATACAATCCAATGTGTGTTAACATATTCAATAGTGGTAAAGTAGTTATACTCGGTATAAAGACATTAGATTATCATTTACTTGTTTATAAAATTATTAAAGATATTAAATCAGTAATTGATTGCATGGAATTTTTAAAATTTTTCCTAAGCTAAAGTTACAATCATCCATGCATGAATCCATTTGGTTGATGGTGTGTATCAAAATAAGTATATATATACAATAACACTTTAATCATTTATTTAGTAATAGTTGACAATGTAAAAAAAAAACTGTAAATGGTATATTTTGATTATTGCTTTTTCTATTTATAATTTAAAAATTTTTTTTTAGAAAAATTATACAGATTCTGATTGGGAAAATGGGGGAGTTATATCCCAATATTTTAAAGGATCTAATCTATTGGGCACCAGAGATTATTCCATTCAGAATATGGATGTCTACCGGAATAGATTTGAATGTGTTCTTGCTTGATCACTTGAGGACGTTAGAAGACGATCTTGACCATGTTGACAGCAGCAAGTCATCAGTATACCCATACAAATGCGAAGGATGTGTTGATAGAGAGAAGTATAATATATGGATATTAAGAAAAGAATTGAGAAAAGCTCACTTTTCATTAATTGTGCAGTAATGCAGTGTTTTCTAATTTTATATTTTGTTAGTGTTACTTGTGATAGTACACTATTTTTATGTTACATGTATTAGTATATTATTTTTAATATCACACTAATTAGTACACGTTTTAATTAACTAATTTGCAATACATCTGCAATACATCTGCAAACCATGTATGAATCACATACAAAAGTCACATACAAAGGTCACACACGAAGGTCAATGACACATGCATGTTGTTTGCAATACAAATGCATTAATTTGATTGGTTATACACAAGTATAAAAGAGAGATAAAATGACATGATAGTCATTATTTTTAAAAATGCAATTCATTTTCTAATTTATTGAAAGAAACAAGCTCAATTAAGAAAATAACTGAGACGAAGCATGTCAAGAATGATGTGAAACCAGTACAAATGTATCATAACCATAAGATATATTTCTTGAGAGACGAAATTCCATATAAATTCTCAAATGCAGTCAAATTGATCAAGTCGCAATATTCAAGTTTCATTGTTCATATAACAAAAGAAGATGTTGTTGCAGTAAATAAAGTGTTGGGGAAAATCAATAAGAATCTAAGTTGCAATGGAAATATAATCATCAACAATCGAAATTCCCGTTTTCACGATGCCTTTGAAGAAATTGAATATAAAGATGGGGAAAGCTGGTTTGTAAATATTTCAATACAGGGATATTGGGATATAGGGTTCAAACATAAAATCACATTTTCTCGATATTTTGTATAAATTGATAGTATGTCCCATACTCATAGTAACGGTAATTGATTGAATTTTAATATTATTGATTCGATATTGTAATTTATTAATATCCAATGGATCCTTGCGTCCCACAATTATGCACTTACCAGTTTTGAAAAATGTTATCGGATATTTTCCGCTTCTATCAACAATTTGCTGTGGTTTTCCTGGTGGGAACTTCAGTTTTGAAACATCAAAATTTCCTCGATAATTTATATTTACTACCATAATTAAATCGTTTATGAAATTTTACTCTTTATATAAAACTTTAGAAAGAGTTCATTAAAATAATCTAATATAAACCATAACTATATAGTTAAAAATTAAAAATGGAATTAAGAAATGATGCAGTATACCAAATCGTTGGCCCGAGTGGTAGCGGATAAACATTATTTGTTTGTAAATTACAATCAAAATTATTCAAGTCAAAATTTAATAAAATTTATTGGCATAGGGGAGCTGATGATGAAAGTGGAATGACACAACATCAGTTTTGTAAAGTCAAAATGTTAATCATAAAAGGCATCGATAAAAACTGGTCATCTAGATTACGACAGGGTGATGTGATTATTATTGATGATTTGTATCAAGAAGCAAATAAAGAAAAGGATTTTAATAATTTATTTACAAAAATTAGTAGACATAAAGGTGTCATTGTAATTTTTATTACTCAAAATCATTTTCATCAAGTTGGATCTCATCGAACTCATAATTAAAATGTTCAATATTTAGTTGTTTTCAAAAATCCGAGAGATGCTACAGTGATTGACTTTCTTGCAAGGCAAGCATATCCAAATAATCGAAATTTCTTAATGAATGCATTTGCCGATGCAACAAAATCCCCACATGGATATATTTTTCTAGACTTTACACAACAATGTCCTGACGAATTACGAGTTAGAACAGATATATATGTATATATGTTAATTTACGTTAGTTAATTGTTAATTACTTTTATAATAATTAAACTTATTAAATTTTATAAAAGATACACAATACAATTTTTTTGAAAATGTTTTATTAATCGATAAAATTGAATAACAATGAGGAGGTCAAACAATTTATTAAAACTAATTATTACATTATTACAATAAATACATTCAAATCATTACATTAAGTTTATTAAATCAAAATATTTTATAAAAAAAAAGAAAAAAATAGAATGTATTTATTTACAATATTTTTTTGTATTAAAATAGGATTTTAAAAAACACAATGTATCTAAACTTTTGTCCGCTAACCTAGACCTTATTCTCTTGCAAATTAATCCTGCAGCTGAAAGGGCTCTCTCGGACTCTACACTAGTAGGACGAATGGTTTTTAAATATTGGTAAAGCATTTCTAAATGTTTACCACGAATGTTTTCCTCGCAAAAAGTTTCCATTTCTTTGCGAATCGTAGTTTGTATATTCGAGCTTTTATTTACTCTTTCATTTCGCACATTATAATGAAGATTTTGATGCATTTTTTTATAAAATTTTTCTTGTCACTCGGCATATCTTCATTTAAAGTAACTTTTTCAGGATTGTCATCATCTTCATTTTCATTTTCCTCTTCATATAAATTTAATTTCTCTATCAATTCCATTATTAATTTGGTCATCGTTGTTTTCGAAGGTAATTTAAATATGCTGTGATCATTGTGATTTTGTTGTTCTGGGTTGTGTAGAAATTGTAAAACTTTCGAATAAATTGTAAAATGATAAAAAAATATCAAGAAAAAGGATGGTCGTGCAGCAGGGAGCTACTAACTAGCTACTCTTTACCTTTATGTATCGAAGAGAATTGTATTGTGCCCATTTCAGATAAAAAATATGTAGAAATTGCTATAGATATTAAAATCAAAATAATTTTCACACCGAAATATTAATAAACCCAGTAAGAGAATCGATGTCCCGAAAATTCATTTTAAATAAATAAAATGTTGATCTACAGCCTGCAATGGGCCTCCAAAAAGTCGTGTTTATTTACAATTTTTCTTTAGAGTAAAATATTTGAAATTATAAATATCACTTGAAAAAGGCTGTGACGAAAATTCGGGAATATCAAAAAACATCGATATATTACTGATTTATAGTCAAGCTTTTTAATAAATATAATGTCAAGTGAAAATGAAAAGAAATCAGAAGTGAAAACCAAAAGAAGTTCTTATAATAATAAATATCGATTATTTTATGAAATTATATGTAACAATAATATTCATGAAATGAAGTAAATTTAAAATTTGATAATATTATTCTAACAAAATATAATAAAAATATTAATTAAATATCTCTTTAATGATTTAATGATATTAATTTACTTTATTTGAACCACTCAAAATGAATTTTCATTTCAATTCGTCTACCGAACATCAAAAAATATTAAAACTTGAAAGAGAAACATAGGAAATAAATGCCACCCACTGCATAAAAGCGGGCATTATAATTTTAATCTGAATATTCATAAAATTTATTCAAGTCGTAGAGAAATTTTCCAAGCAACAGGGATAAAAATGTTTTTTATTGGAATTTTAGAATTTTTTACATTTGTCATTTTAATATTTATTCCAATATCTGATGGGATGGGTAAGCGCAGAAGTCTATTTGAAAATATTATTATTTAGATTATTTATTAGAATTGACAATCTGCCATGGTTACTATGACAACATCTATCCATGCCTCACATGTAATCGTAGAATTGATAAATAATTTATGCATTTTTTACAAAAATTATTTCATTTAGCTAATTTCAAAAGAAATGCAAAATTAATGGATGATAATACTCGAATAAATAACTGGAAAAAAGTATGTTTAAAATGTTATAGAATGGTTTTAGGGTTGAAATATTGTTAAAAGCTTTTTCCGAGAATTAAATTTTTTTTTATAAAAAATAGTAGATTCGATAAGAAAAGGAAAAAATTGGTAAAATTTTAATCTAGATGTCTGATAATTTATTTAAATAAACTAAATATTGTTCAGAACCCATAAAAACTCTTTAGTGACAATCTTTAGACCGTCATTCGGCAGCGTTTTTATGACTTGAATGAATGTTTTTTGTTTAGAATTTAATTACAAAATATCCCTGATGATCCAAAGAAAGCAAATGTTTTAAATTATAGTCCCTTATGTCGCTAGAATAGCTGTCATTTTCCGTGAAAAAAGATATTGAACAAATTTCATCCAAACCAAAAGGAAAACTATATCAACTAATTTCATAATAAAATATAATCTAAAGGAATTATTGGGTGGGTCATAGATATCACGATTTCAGGTGGTGAAATAATAATAATTAAATTAAATTTTTATTTTAAGTGGAATTTTTTGATAATAATTTTTGCCAAAATTCAGTTAAATATTATTTGTTTCTTAAAATTTGGAATAGTTTTTTGTACATTTTTTTAATTCTGGGCGGTCTAAAGATGGTTCGATGGAATTGAAAGAGTTATCATCATTATTTAGTATTTTTTTTAATTTGTCTTCTCGGGACTATTAATTATTAATAATTAATTATTTAATTTTACTATTTTTTTTATAAAATTTTGAAATTCAGATAATTGAAATATTGATGGATACCGAAGAAAATCAAGGGAGAAGGAAAACCAATTTTGTTAATGACAAATAAAAATGTTTGTAAATAAAACTGCTGCTTTTCAGTTTATTCTATTTGAATTTACAAAGTCATTTTAGGAACTTTTGCGATCTAGAATGTAATTTAATACAACATTCGTTTGGGCAAAACTGTTTGGTCCTTTTTATCTAAAATTTCTCTGACATTGTCTCCTTTAATAAAACAACACGAATTTCTCAATAAATTCAACATATAAGTACCTAGGATTGAACCGGACAGTCCGTTAATTCAACTACTTGTCCGATGGGAAAAATTAGAAGGACCGGACATACCTTTACATGTACATTAGAAAAATTATTATTTTATATCCAAATGAACATCAAAAATATTTAAATTGGTTAGTGCAAGAAATTAACAAAATTTATCCATAAATCAAAAAGAACGGTGACTGGAAATATGTAAAGGAATTACAATTGTTGTTTAAAAATTCTGATTAAATATTTTTATATATTTACCTAAAATTTATCAACTTTGAAAGTTATTTTAACACCGATTGAAACATTTATTTAACAAATAAAATTAATCTTGACAAGCATATTAGTATTTTAATATAAATTTATATATAATGCTAGGTTACCTTCCATATAAAGGTTTATCAAAAAAATAGCTGTTCGTTTTTAATTTTTTAAAATTTTTTTAAAAATTTTTTTTAATTGTTGAGGGCTTGAAGTTATTTCTCTGAAAGACGCGATCTTATTTTGGTGCAAAAATTAGTGCATACCGAAAATACACGTTCAACATCAGTTGATGCTGGTTTGATGTAAAGATTAGCGTTATATAATTTTTTAGATTTTCTGCGAGTTGACTGGTATTTTTAAAAAATATAAATTCAGATTTGAGCCACTAGAAGTCTGATCCTTCAAATTGTACCGGCGATTCTTTCTTTGAATCAATAAGTTCAATTTATCTTGCAAAGACTAATTTCAGTTTATATCAATATTCAGTGACTACTGAACTGCTTGTTTTACATTAATGACACCATATAGATGAGAGACAAGATTCCCCGCAAAAATAAGCGTGACTTTTGAAGGAGTGACTGTGGGTTCTTTGAGGCTTTGCAACAATTTCATGACATCGTCGTTAATTTGTTCATCTTAAAGAAATTTTAAATTTTCCTTGAGCTTATTACTAATGTCGCTTTTAATGTCAGAAATATTGTTGTAAGATTTTTTCAGCATTTGGCAACGTTGCGTTCTTGCGACTGAAATTCTTAATTAATTTGCATTAATTTCAAAGGCTCCATGGCTTTGAGAAGTAAATTTCTTCAATTTCGATACTATCCAAGATTTGATCATCAAATTCTTCTTTTCTTATACAATTTATCGCATACTCCCTATTGCAATGCATGATTTAAGCAGAATTTACTGATGTCATCAATGTGTCGAATATGTTGTTTTGTTCACAGCAGGTCATAATGATGCCAAAATGAGCTAAATGTCATTGAATGCCTTAACCATATCGAGAGCAGAAGATGAACCAAGAATACGCACAAAACCTGTTTTTATTGTTATTTTGTCATCAATACTATGTAGGTTTGCACCAAAGACGACTGAGATACATTTTCTATAGTGGTGGTTAGTGTGTAGATCAATTGGTATCATTAAATTGACTCACAAATTTAATAAATTTCATTTTTCTAGAAATCTATTTTAGCTATTTTTGAAATGGCTTTCAGGTAAGATGTTTAATTGTAAGTAAATTTTAAGGCTTGAATTTTGATCCATATAGATATGAGATCATTATTCAAGTTCTTAAATTTTACTTTTAGTCAACATTTGTATTATAAATTATTTTTAATTAATTTTCAGGATTTTTAGGAATTTTATGAAATTTATTTTATATAATTATAATTTTGGAATTATTTTGATAAAATGTAAGTCAGATATATTTTTAATTATAATTAAATCAATCGCCAAAAATGTATTTTACTAAAATATTTCTAAAACAAATATCAGAAATTCTAATGAATATTTAACTTAATTTTAACTCAAAAATAATTCTACGATGATATTTCGTCATTTTCATGACAATAGTTTCTTTAAAAATACGTTTAAAAACATTTTCAGCGATAATTTTTTTTCTAAAAATTGTCTAAAATAAAGTTACTAGAGAAGCGTATCTCAGCGGCGCATTTCTATTCATCAAAAGTTTGCATGTGTTTTTTAGTATGCGTTGTGTTTATGTGCAGTATGTAATTTTTCTACCACTTTTTAGATTTTTATAGTGTAAGATGTATCTCATTGCACTATTAATGAAAACATCAGCGTGAAATCAAAATAAGTATGTATGTTTCTATATTTTAAGATTATTGATTTCTTTCTTATATTATAGGAAACGTATCTCAGTGGTGTTTAGAGTACACCGAAAAATCGTCTTACAGTGGTATACTCATCAACACACACGCTAAAATTTATTCCGTTTTCTAGCTTTACGTTGATGATTGCAATCATCAAATTGATCCATTTTTTAATAACATTTTGGGTACACCAAGCTTTTTCAGTTTCTAAGACGTAAATTCCAGAAATACAATTCATCATTTCCCCCTTTCCTTTCGTAATCAGCACAAGAGTTAATTTCTTGCCATTACAATCAATTGTACTTTCGTACCCGGTTGATGGAATACTGATGGACGTCGCCCCTTTTCGATCAATTGTTGTTTGTACAGCCCGGCCAAAAAATACTGATGTTTCGTTTATAGCAATTATATTTGATGGTTGATATTGTGCAAAATTTAAATTATCCATGAATGCTTTAAAAGATAATGCTCGTTTGATGATTTCCACGTCATCCAGCTTAAATAATGTCGTTGACCTTCTTAAAGACAGTTCGTATCCGGTTAGAAATCGATCAATCCAGTGTTGTGAAGCTTTGAACTTATCTAAAGAGATATTAAACTGTGGTGCTAACTGAATTGCAAGTTTTTAAACATCCACTCTTCGAACAACAAAAGCTTCGGCTCGTTGTTGTAAAATCCATTCGAAAATCATATCTTCCAATTCATTATATAACGGTTTCCTTCATGCACCACCTCGCCGGACTTTTAAATTTCCAGCATCTCTTCGTTGAAAGAGATTGTCATATTATTCTCTCCATCGTTGAACCATCCTCAAATCAAGATTCTTTTCATTACAAAATGTTGTTAAACATTTTCCCATTGATTCTTATACAATATTTATTTTATATTCAACTGAATAGTTTTTAACAATATATAACGATCTGAAATTTTATTTAATATATTCAAGTCGGTACCCTCTGACTTCGCGTGTCCTTTTAATCAGAACAATAAACTACCTAACGTATATTGGTATCACAAAAATATATTTCTTTCGAAAATATATAATCAATAGCGAAAGTTTACGAGTTTGACCTATTCTCTGCTCGGTGTTGATGCTTTGAAAAAAAGATAATATTCACCTTTTTATTCCCTAGCTTCTCTTGACTACGGTTTCCTTTTCTATTCGATTTGATTCATTTCCACTTTTCACTTATCTCCTGATTCTATATTTTCGTTTCCTTAAACTTCCTAATTCGTCTTTCTCCTGTTCCTAAACTAGTTTTCTTCTAACCCTAGCTGAGGCAAAATGCCGGTTATTTTGAATTTCGACTTTGCTTTTATACTAGAATAATCACTTTGATTAATTGGTTTTTGACCGGATTGCTCCTATATGACAATGGTTTGACAACCGGTTCCTTGAACGTTGTTTGAACCATATTATGATTAATTGGCTCCCTTTGCTACTCTTTTGTAATAGTCCTAAACTTTGTGTCTCCATTAATCATGTTGTCATGATAATGGCCTTCCGAGATTCTCATTTTGTTTACCCTTCATGTTAATCGAGCTCGGGTTTCATTCACCTCTCGGGTTCTCCACTGGCTCGGGTTTCCTATTAGCTCAAATTTTCTATTAGCCAATCAATTAATTAATTAACGATTTTATGTTTTAACACATTCGAATGCTTTTAACCCTTTCTAACCATTTTCTGATAAATCCCTAATCATCATCTTGTTGACCATTAGCTAATCTATACCTGTCCCGTTTTTCCGATTCAATTTCAATAAATTTACAGTTTATTGATTTTTTCGGATTTCCGGATTTTCGCCTTTCCCAACTGCTTTTCCATCATACTTTTCTTTACTATCAATTCTGTGCATGATCATGCTTTTATTTGTTTTTTCATTCAACCTACATTTTATTTAAATTTATTTTAATTTACTGACCTCAACAATATATCAAAAAAACAAAATTGCTAGGGCTTAATTTCGGTGTTAGGGCTATAATAAAATTTTTTTAAAAAAATTGTGTCAGGGCTTAATTTCGGCGAAACACGCTAATAGTTTTTGAGCAGATTTTATTTACTGAAAAAATATTTATTAGTTACACAACTTAAAAAATATTAATAAAAACATTCTAGAACATTCTAATTGCTTGTTAACAGTAATTGTTTAGTTACCTATTAACGATAATTGACTAATAACTGAAGCTGATTGTTTTAATTTCAAATTTTATTAAGTAATTATTTCAATAATTATTTCAACAATTTTTTCAACTTGGTAAGTTATATAAACACGCGCTGGACAAACATGAAGTAATGTGTAAAAGAAATCAGTTAGGAACGACTCTTTACACATTCCCTGAAAATAAATTATTACAGTTTACTGACTGGTCGAAAACAGTAACTCCTCCATTTGTGGTTTATGCCGATTTTGAAGCTATTTTATCATCCGACAATGTTCACTTTCAACGTCATATGCCAATATCTGATTGTCTTTTACTTGTTAATAACTTCGACGGATCTAAATCTTATCAACAGTTCATAGGTTTAGATTGCTGTTTTTTAATAAGCAACAACCTTAAAATCCGAGATTTGTTCGTAATACTGGTATTTATGACACATTGGCAACAATATATTAGATAGAATAAAAATTTGAAATATCAAGGTAAAGTTTATTTGAGAATTTCATAACTGCATTTTTGCATAACCAAATTACAGAAAAGAAATACCAGAATATGTAAAAGTCCAAACACCAAACATATAATGTAATGAAGAAATGAACAGATGCCGCTTCTTCTCGGTTTCAACCGAAGATCTCCGTTTCTTCAACATATCTCCAGTTTTCAAACGGCTCAAGCTATTTCTTCAGTTTTTTATATCAGTTCGTTAAGTGACTTAAAATATCTTAAATCAGAAATTTGAAATTATACATTCATTAAGGTCCGTTGGGTATTTAACGAGAATAATTTTTGTTTATTTTCCCCTTTTGCAAGAAATCATGACTAAAAATATGCATTTAAATTTAATAAATAATTTTTTTATTTTAATAAATTCTTTATCCAACTATAATCTTGAATAAAATGAGAAAAAACTAGTAAAAATAAATTATCAGTTTTTTTCAACTAAACGTTTGGACTAGACACAAACAACCCTGACTACAAATTCTTAACTATATTTTGAAACTTTCTTTCATTTACGACATGATCTCAGGTGTTTTCAATATCTTAATAAATATAGAGCAAGGAATTTTAAATGGTGTTCGACGCAAACATTTAAAGTGATTTATTTTGTAATTTCTAAATTAATGCCTTCCAAATAGTTTCAATTGTTCGTTCGTTTGTAACAGAAGAGCTACTGTATCTGATATTATGGAACCATGATTAAATTGATAGTCTCGATGTAGTTAAATTGTTGGTAAACTCTTTGTTAGCAACTCCGCCGCGCTTCATGAATTTCATAAGAGAAAAGCGTGCGCAATTACAAAACCTATGAAAATGTTAGTCTAAATTGGTAAATTTAAAACCCATCAACTTAACTATCAAACCAACGAGTCCTGACATAGATATCTACTTGAAGACCTCGAAGTTTTCAGGAATATACCTTAAATAATCACCTGGTTATTTTAACTTAATAAATGAATTTCCCAAAAGTGTTGGGTTGCCGACTAGGTCGACACTCCTTTATCATCGACTAGGGGATGAAGTTTGAATATCCTATTGCCCAGAAAGGTAACAAAGTAGATTTCGTCGACCGCTAGTCAGACCCTCCATGATCGTTCTTACGTCATGACACCCATGATCTGCATCATGTTGGTGATGTGCCATGACGGCACCACGTTTCAACTTCTCTATTTCCCTGACGGCTGATAGAAAGTCTTACGTCACATGCGTTGAAATTTAGCAAAATCTAACTCCCTCGCATTCATTTACTAGACTTGAAATCATCATTTGTCAAAAATGCAACACACAAAAGTGAATAACACGGATAATGAAACAAATTTATAATTAGGTACACAATATTTGAAGACAGCAAAATGATATTTACACCTAAACATAGACCTAAAACAACGTACAGTGTCATGAAATGCATTCCACAGACTAGACATTTGTGGTCGTGAGTGGGCGCGACTGTTCACAAAGTGGATGGAGATGTGCCGGCAAATATTGCATTTAAATCGAAAAAAGCAGTGACATGCTCTTCCCACGACGTACTGGAAGGTGGAACGACCCGAAATTGGTGAACTGGTATGGTTGGCACCACTGCTTGTGCTGGGAGAGTTGCCTGGACGTTTTCCGCGATCAACCTTGCCTCTCGCTCGGCTTGTAGCACTTTCCGTTTTCTATTCCGTTCAGCTCGCGTCGGCTGCCGGCGCTTAGATTTTGTCTGCAGTACCGGGCGAGTGACTGGTTGGGTAGGACGATTGGCCTTGGGGCCGCTTGGCTGATGCCTGTGATGCTGACGTTAGGTGTTGTGAGCGATAGAAGAGTGTCAACACAACTTTTACATGATTTGCTTGCAGATTGAATCGGGCCCATTGGATAGTGGTGACTCGGGAAGACATTATTTTCTTCGGATATCAGCACATTGGCGATCTTTTTCGTGATCGTCGCCTGCACATAGACCTTGTGCAGGGCTTCCGACTGTTCCTTAATAAGCAATCTTAAAGATGGGCTTTCCTCGACAAGGCTGTCACGGCAGTGCTCGACCATCGCCAACTTCTTCCTTGTTTCCTTCATCTGCAGGTGTGCGAACTAAGTTCCTTCGAGTTCGTCTACCATTTTCTTCAACAATCCAAATTGTCACTGCAACGTCTTGATGATGGCATTCTTGTCTGCACAAGAATAGCAAGGCTTGAGATCCCATGAGGTTGCAGGCTTTCCGGACATTTCTATGACAACAAACAATATATATATATATATATATATATATATATATATATATATATATATATATATATATATATATATATATATATATATATATATATATATATATGGGTGAACAAGACAAACAAAACAGAGAAACATAAGACGACAAATAGATGGTGAAAATTTATGATCAAGCGAGTTTTACTCATACCTAAGATGTCACGCCAGATGGAATCACAACAATTTTAACATGCTATAATGAAACGGGATGATGAAACATGAATTTGTATTCGTTTGTAACTGTGCACTTAAATTATTAGAAAAATTTAATTTACTTTATTTAATGACTTTGTGACTTTTGATAATTAAACTTCGATACACGAGTTTATGCTTGTGACTTAGCGACTTTCATTCCGCGTTTCTACTCACACGTCTGCATTTGTTGATTTTCTATTGATAAAAAGATAGCTAATATTTAGTGACCGTGGATTCAACAACTATCTTGCATGCTGTCGTCTCATGTCTACATTGCTTACGAGATTATGCAACACAGCTATTTGGATTTATTTATCTCTTACACCTAAATCCAGAATATAAAAGTTTCTATAATCTAAAAAAATAATCGATAAAATTATATTATAGGAACACACAAACTTACCTGGGTGCAAAAATTTAATGTTCCCAATGTTAAAAGTTTTATTATAGGAATTGAGAAAGTGACAGAAAAATAATTTTACGTACAAACACAGCACACATAATATAAAATACACGCAAATTTAATATAGCTTTTTTTATTCCGAAAGTAGAAAGTCATTAACATACTGTTAACATATCATTAATTTAAAATTATTAAAATTCATGGCAGAAAAAAATTTGGATTTTGAATCTGACAACTCAACTTTGAGTTTTCGAGAAATGGACGACAAAACATCGTAAAATCTATTTATAAAATATTTTTGAAGTTAATATTTCTTTAGATTTTCAGATATTTCTTTGGAAACACTTCCATTTTGCGAAGGTGAACATCTGACAATGTAAGAATTTTTTTATTTAATTACAAATAATTAAAATATTTTACAGCATATCAGATATTTCTAGTCAAACGCCTTTGTGTGAAGATATTCAAGAAGTTCCGTCGACATCTTTGGAATTGAAGAAAAAAATTCGAAAATCGTAAATTTTAATAACTTATTTTAAAAAAATAATATTTCCATAGAATTTCAAAAAATGACAAAATCCGTCTACATCGTCAAAGAGGCTATTGAAAATGAGCTAGAGAAGGAAGATAGTAAAAACTTAAAAAACAATTTTATCCATATACGCCTAAATTTCTTAAAAAAATTAATGTGTTTGGTGATTATTTTATTTCTTTTTAGTTAAAAATATATCTAACTTACATTTTATTGAAATAATTTCAAATTCATAACATGTCATAAAA
The DNA here is from genome assembly GCA_959609185.1 of Schmidtea polychroa. Taxonomy (NCBI): domain Eukaryota; kingdom Metazoa; phylum Platyhelminthes; order Tricladida; family Dugesiidae; genus Schmidtea; species Schmidtea polychroa. The sequence continues at coordinate 139,619 of CAUHTR010000145.1, read as the reverse complement.
TACCTAAAAAAACACCTGAAATTTAATTATCAATATTTTATATTATAAATGCTGATTACAAGTAATATTGAAGAGCTTGAATAATGATGTCATAATTATATAAAATCAAAATTCAAGTCTTAAAATATACTTAAATTTAAAAAACTTACTTCTAAAACCATAAATTAAAATTGAATTGAAATGAAAAATGAAATAAACGCTCTCATAAATGGTGAGTCATCGACTGATGAACACACCAATATGTATTATAGAGACTTTTAACATATGGAATTAGGTGTATTTGACTTATGGGTGTTATTACCCAGATCAATTTGAATCGATTACCGTGGTGGTCTTCCAATGTTAGATTTGGATTATGTGTGTACCTCATGTTATTTCTAACTCAGTCTCATGCTCATGTTCCTATCTTTTGATCGTCTACTACTAGAACGGAAATTTTCAATTGGCAAAAATATCTAATCTCTGTCTAATTAATGTGTGGTGTAAGGTGTTGACTGTATTGGAATTAATTCAGTTTGATTTTGTTAACTATGTACTACGCTAGAAGATGATGTTAGATGATCTATGTATTGTAAGTTTCTTGTCCTGATATTTGGCTATTATTTCGATTTGCGCACTTCTTACACCAACTTTACTGGATGAGTTATCTTTCTTACTCAATATCTATGCGATCAGATGGCAAAATTATTTTCTATGTGCCAATATTCAAACTATCTGATGAAATACAAGACTTACAGATTTTTCTAAGATCTACGAAAAGTGGAATTTAATTCTTGATGATGAAGAGTAACGGAGTACGGACTTCCTTAGTCATTGCGAACATTTCAACCTTCCTGGTATTATTTTCACTTTATCATTTCTAACTTTCTACTAGAGATCTCCTAGCGGCGACAGATGAGGGGGGAAACCTCCACTTATCGACCCGATCAAATCCGCGATGATGCTGAAATGCCATTCGACCTACTGGCCAGAAGAACAACTGATGCCCCTCAAGCTGTGGAATTTTGGATGTCACTGTCATCGTTTAATATTTATGTGTTATGTTGGGCTAGAACTGATATATAGACCCAAAATCTTACAAAATGATGAAATGTGGTGGTATATAACATGCACACCATAGCATTAAGTTTAGTTAAATATAAAACATTCAACACCAATAATAATTAAAAGAAAGTAACAGAAAATAAAACCATTTAAATTAAAAATAAAATCAAACAAATGCAAGAAGTATCACAGGAAATTGACTCAAACATAACAGAGAAACATAAAAATACAAAAAACAAACTCGAATGACCACATCATGTAATATATTCGCCACAAACGAAATCTTTATATCGAATAGATGATTATTTCTTTCTACGTACATATATGAATATATTTATTTCACTTCAGTGTTTAGATTATTCGAAAATCTGAGGAAAGATCGGGAGCAAGCCTAACAACAAGGGGAAGGCCTTCAGGCCAGAGTTGTGAAATTCAAAGGGAGATACCGGGAACTCGAAAGTAAGTGGTTCAGCTTGGTCGAAATGAAAAAACGGACGACCCAAATTCTGCAACTCCAGTCTCAAGCAGAACAGGATAAAATAGAAATCCGTGCTCTGAAGATTCATGTACGCGCATTGGAGACTCAGTTGAATCAGCGGTTCATCTATTTGTCAACAACCGCACAAGTCCGACCATTGCCAAAATTTACCCACTAGCTCAAATAAATAGACCGAAACGCAATCGGTTGGGACGAAACACTCGTGAGAAGTTGAAGAGGCTCAGACTAGAAGGCAGGAGCAACGAGAGTCAAAATACGTCTCAACCACAAAAGAGGTTATGACTAAGCATGTATTTTGGAATAAAGTATTCGATAAATTAATATACATTCTGGTATGTTTGACGTTTGAAAGAAGAGCTAGTGTATTTGGGAAAACAATTATGACGAGGGACCTACACAAATCGAACACATATCTTCTATCGATAGTCCGTGGACCCAAAGAGTGCCCGACAATTACAGTGCGATCACTTTTTGCGAGCATTCACCCACTTTTTTTTACTCAAAATTCCCTTCTATTTTCCTTGAATAATACTCGCGGTTCCTAGATATATTCGAATCGATTTAGACTGAATTCTGAGGCATCTGTTGAGCTATAGTTGGTACCTAATTTTCATTTCAATGGAGTTTTTATATAGTTGATTGTCAAATTTTGCGGACCAATCAAAATCGAGGTGTCCCAAATTAATTAAAATTAATGTATTTTTGTTAGTTTGGTCTACTTTTTCCTGTTTTTCTTTCTATTATATTAATTTTTTCTAAATCTTTGTATTAAATGGATGTTTGGTGTTATTTTCCACTTTTATCTGTACTCAAATTTTTTCCTAATTCTTTTAATCCTATTTTAATTTTATTATTTATTTTTAATATTTATTTTACTGTTGCCTTTTTTATTTTTAACCAATTTACCTATTATGTTTTTAAGGTATTTTTTGGTTATTTATTGTTACTCCTTTTCCTATTGTTATATTATTTTATTTTCTGTTTGAGTCTCACAGTTTAGCCCAACAAAAGTGAACCCAATCGGATCAGAATAAATATTTTCACCAAATTTCAACAAAACTGTTTACATTTACAATTCTGTATAACTTTATAAACATTGCATAATACGAAATTAATCAAAAAGATTTCGTCATATCCCTATAACTAAGCTTTTTATTGATCACTTTACCCAATTTGATAAACAACATTATCTACAAATTACTATTTTATTTAAATAATAAAATTTAAATCATCAGATATTTATATAGATATATAACCACCAAATATAACAATTCCAGAGATTTAAAAGACAAACTAATAATTTCAATATTAATAAAGAAGATAAACAACAATGTCGAATAAAATGATTCTAAACAATTGCCAGTGATATGACAAGTTACATATTAAACGATAAAAATATTCATATAATAGAAATACTAATAATGGTTATATTTTAATAACGAAGTGCCAACTTGGCAAAAGTTGACAGAATCCAAAGGAATGAGACAATCATATTTTCCCCGCAAAACTGAAATAATTTGTCTCGAGAATTTATCAGTGAGAAAACATTATATTTGATCTATGTTTTGTAATCCTGCACAAATCCTTGACCATAAATCTTTTGTACATTTTCTATTAATTTTGATTTTTTGCATAATTTCCATCCAACTCAAATTAGGATCAGTAGCTGGTAATGATCTTTGCACTTTATAAGCATCGAGAATTAATTCAACCAACGAATCATAATCTCGGGGCCCTTGACTAGTTTGTTGGAGCCGTTTATCAATTAGTTTCCGGAATCTAGTTTTAATAAACTCAAATTAGCTCAAATTATATTTGATTTGAATAATTATTTAAAGGGTTTTGTAATTTTAAGAACCCTTTCAGTCCCATAAGTGACTTAGGATATCTTATGCGAAATAAAATATTTTCTAGTGTAGTTGAGTTCTTTTTCTTTTCTATTCATCCCTTTTATGAAATACTGAAACATATCGATACTTAATAAGATGTACTGAGTGACGGAAAGGTTTTGTCAGATTTTATAATGTATAATTACAAATGATTATAACCAGTGAAGTGCATTATATATTCTAACCCTTTTTAATCTTTTTGAGCATAATTTTTAACATTATAGAATTATACATGCTTGTTACAAATACAATCTTTAGTATCATTAGAGACATCTCCCAGTCCAGCGGTCGGCAACCTAGAACACGTAAATGTTTTTTGTGGCACGCTTCTAAAATAGGATTTATGAAAATTTTTGTACTTTAATTTTTACCTTATTGAGAATAAGTAAAAATATATATTTGACTGGAATCGAGCGATATAATTTACTCAAAACTCTCATTTCATATCATTTGCGTTGATGTTTTTATGTAATGTGGTATAATCAGGCAAAATTGTCTTTAATATTGACTTCTAGTTTTCATTAGCAATACTTTTAATTATGTTTTGTGACACTCCGGTGTATTTTGGCTGCCGACCACTGTTCTCGACAATATGACAACTATTATTCCGTGATTCTAACTTTAAACCATTTTGTCTCATTGTCAGATATAATGTGTTTACAATTTTAGTGAATTTTTTGTCGCGATCAATGTTGAGAAATGTTGCTTTTAATGTGGTTTATAATAAGGTTTTTAAGCAGTCATTAGAAATATTGAAATATTTAGAGAAAATTAAGTTTGTTTATTTTATGATTATAAATAAGACTCAATATATCTAATCTATGTCAAATATATGTAAGGTGTGGGGGAAATTTAAGTAACAATTGCCAACGTAGACAACATATGTCGATAATAAACAACTGAGATCGAAAAATTGTGTATATCATACAACTAAAGACAAATTGGTTAGGTTAAAAGATGAAAAAAATGTTTTCGTATGCATTACATAGAGAATTACATAATATAACAACTGTCGATTTATATATTGTTATTGTCAAGAAATGAACACGACCCTACTGAAACGTATCCTTTAAGGTCTAAAAAACGGAAAACACAAGATAATTTAAGACGTCCTGCACAATGGTTAGACGCATATAATTCATCTACAAAGTTACAAACCCAGATCTTCGCACGAAAAAGAGTGTTAATTAATTTCTAAAATTTCATAAATGGAAATATCTATTAAGAATTTCTGAAACATAAAACAATCGATTCTGAAAAGTACTGCAATATGATGTAAAAATGACATTACACAATAGAAACATTTCATTTTTATTACATAATAATATATGAAAAGGAAATGTAAAGGTAGCAATGCTTGGCTATGAAACTTTATCTCATACAGATGAACTCACTTGATATTTCTCCAAAAAACTATTCCTATCTCTATATTAGTTATTATCTAACATAAAATATTTTAAAAAGCCTTTTTTTGATTTGTTGAGACTGCGTGATAATTTTTTCTCAAATAGAATAATAATTTAATAGAAGATTGGAGAAAGAAAATGATATTATTGTTCAAAATTTCGAAAAAATGTTTCATTATTTAAACTAAATGTATAAAGTATAATCATAAATTCGAAAGACCTTTCGGAAACTTAATTTACTCATATATACATGATTTGGAAATTGAAATTTTAAAATTAATCTAAGGAAATCCTTATTACTTAAAACCTTCACTAGGAATGAATTTAATAATCTCACCTCATTTATACTCATATTTCTAACGGCAAAAACAATACAAAGAGTATTATATTACGTTTTTTATCATTATAACAGTATCATTACTGATTGAAAAATTTAGGCAATTGCATAGGGACACCATTCGAAATTTCGTAAAGCAAAATGTTTTACCAAAATTAAAATATTTTAAATCTATTAATAAATATAACTAAATTATATAATCTAAAAGACTCATTTCATTACGTTTGTTAATATATATATATATATAATTTTCTTAAGAATTATGCGGCGCTTCAGTATGTATAGTATACATTGTATACCCTAGAGACGGCCAAAACGCAAAGGTATATTTTCATATTCTGAGCAATGTCAGCATAATGAAATCATACAAAAATTATTTTTAATATATAATATAATAAATTTAGTATATACATTTTATTTAGTGATAAATATAATATTGTTAGATTTATCTCACAGTACTAAATAAATAAAAAATACAAATACTTACAAAGAATGAAGCCTATTGATCATTTTGTGTACAAGCTCAATTCCAGCTTGGGCAGGACTAATTTGAATAGAAAGATTAAACGGATTATGAGCCTGGTTACTTTGAATAGGTTGATTAATATTGTGAGCATTATAATTGTTTGGAGAATGATGCAATCCAATACCCGACAATGAGGGGAACGAGAGTCCAGAATTGGTGCGCATAACTGTGTAATTTGTCGGCATTGGCAGCATCATGCCCTGCTGCCTAGAATTTGGCATAAATCCAGAATTATGATGAGTACCTGACATTGTATTTGGCATTATGTTTGCTGGCCCTGAAGAACAATTTGGAACGGATGATGAGAATTCTGATGGCATTGACATATTCAATTGAGTTAAATTATAAAATTCCATAACTTCCATAATAATATCTTTCATTAGAAATGGATTTTGAATGAATTGTGATATAAGTACACAATAACGATTCACTTCTTCTGCTCCAAGTAATTTAGCTAATCTAATGGTCCACCTGATATTTGTATCATGACTTTGGGATTCGACTGTTGAAGAAACAGCATAATCATTCGGTTCTGAAGCTGAAGGTGGATTAAAATATAGTGGTCGACGAGAATTGTTCGAACTTGTTGCGTTTGATGGATTAGTCGAAGTATCATTAGTGTCATTACTGGAACTTTGTAATTGCTTGAGAATCAGAATAGCTTTCATTGCACTACTAAATGCTTTACGCAAGTATTCGTAAGCGCGATTATCAGGAGACTGTGAATGATATGTCGGTTGTTGAGATGGAGAAATTTGCTGAATAACTGGAGATTGATTTGCATTATTAACATTATTTGATGATCCTGAATTAATACTCCTAGTAGGATTGTTTGGGAATACATTAATAGGCGAAGGAAGAATATTAGATCCAGGGTGAGGTTGTTGTAATTGGTGCTGAGATATAGTTGTTGGTTGATAAAAGTAAATTTGACGATGTTGAAGATTTGTAACGTTGGATGGCGCAATGTTGGGCTGTAAACCCCTAACGGGCATTAATTGAAAATGGGATATGTACGGAGATTGGCAAAGTAAATTAGATGGTAATATTTGAGTTGGAGAAATAGCATTCTGGCCTGTAATGATATTACTATAGATCCATTCTGAAATGAGAAATTATTTCATCACTAAATTTCATAGAAACCAAAAAATATAATTACAAAGTTTTAGTTCAATAAGAGGATTTTATTTTCTTTATAAATACCTGGTAAGTGAGAAATTAATAAATGACATTTGGCGGAAATTGTTATTTTAACATATCACCCTGCTATATTTTTTAAAATGATAATCTTTGAAAATATATTTTATTCGTAGGTCCATAATTTGGTATATCCCAGGTAGCACAACAAAATACAAAAATTATTAACCTTTTAACATTATTCTCCCTAGGCCGCATAATTTAAACTCAATTTGGCATTACTATTTACCTACCTGTTCATCATTTGATATAAACGTTAAGAGTCAATCAAAAGTAGAAAAAGTAAAAATAAAACAAAGAGTATTGAGAAATAATATTTTGAGGACCATATTTATGCGAATGCCGTTTCCATTGAATCATTGACTATTGTTTGAGTATAAGATGAGAAATTCCGGCTGTGCTAGGAACAATGTAGACAATATTCCTATCACTTCCTTTGCAACTCCAAAAATCTTGGTTGTAAAAGTTATTATTACTCAGGAGAGAATTTATGATAACAAATAAATAAAATGGTTAAACAATATTTTAAATCTGTACTAAATTCACTCAAAAAAATGACTTTCTATTGAAATGAATTTTATTTTATCGTTCTTATGTTTTCAAAAAATTTAATAATACTTTTAATTTTAAAACTGCTATAAATGATGGTCGGTAAAATGCATATTTGTATTTCATGGTATACGAATTGAAAAATGCTAAAATGGTTATGCTTGATTCAAAGTTGAAAATTGTGATAGTACCGTAAATCCATTGAATTTTCCAAATTTTCCACTAAGAAAAGACTTAAGACAAGCGGAGATAATTGGTTTTAATTGACAGTCTAACTATAATAACTAATTTCTAACTATAAGAATAGATGGTTAGTATTTGTTAACTATAATAAATGTTCCAAAATTAAAATTATTTTTGTTGGGGTTGTGCAAAAGAGTGCAACATTCAACATTTATATAAAAATCTTTGAAAAAAATTTTTCTCTTTTTAAAAAAAAGATCAAAGGTGAAACAAAAGATAAATAAAATATTTGTTACAATTCGAAAATATTCATCGTTAAGTTTTGAAAAGTTTAAATGATCAACTTATTCAAATATATATTATAACGGAGTTGTTGACCTTGACCCTTTGTTATTTGTTTTAATGAAATAAACCTTGCCATTTGTTGGGTTATTTTAATTGAAAGAACGCATGGAATCAGAAAATTTTAATAATCTAAATGTCTTACAATCGAATATATCCAAAATAATTTTCCCAAAACAAACAAATAATACCTTATAGAACTTATTTCAAAAAAATTCTAAAAATGCATTTTGATAAAAAATTCTGAAAGTTGTAGGCAAAGAAATTATTAAATTCAAATTATCGTAGCAACTTAAGCATACAAAATACCATTATAGAAAAAAATCCATCTTGAAATATTTATTCTAATTGTTATGCAATAAATGGTGCACTTCCTCTGTCGAAGAGTGATTTTTTGGGCATGGATATTTATTTGTATGTGTGTACTTGTGTGTAGGTGGGCATTGGCTTGATTTCCTTAATTAACTGCTCGATGTGTATGTGTGTTTGATAATTTGTAGCGCTCAGCCTGTCATTTTAATGGTGTGTGTGTGTGTGTGTTGGAACTTATTGTTTGATTTATTTAGAATTTCGGATTGGATTATTTGGAGAGCGAATGTTTTGTTTTAAATTGAAGTAATTTTTCTCAAGTTTGAATAAATATATTGAAATCGGGTTTTTTCTCAATTAATTTTTTTAAATGAAGTTAAATTACGTTATGCAAATCGACGAATTACGGACAATGATAATGAATAATTTGGATTATGTCGAATCTGAATTTCAATGATAAACTTGGTCTTATAAGAAATTCTGGAATTATTGGATCCGAATTTAAATTTATTATAGTTGAAGAAACTAGTTATACTGAAATGAACACTGTTCGTTTGAATTTTTATTTTATAGAACTTATGAATATCACGGGAAAACAATTAATTTAATCCTTTCAATATGATTTTTTTTTAATTCATGAAAATTTTATTTTACAAAATTTATCGTCAACTATAACGAATAAAATTATATCGTGCAGTACTGAAATCACAGATCCCAATACATTTGTAGGCATTTATTACATTTTTTGTATATATCGGAAGTTCTCTGGAACAATATGTCCCTACAGGATTGATTGGGGTTAATGAGAGAAGCAGTTGATAGAGTTGAACTGTAATTCAGGAGAATTACTATAGGCCTTGACACAAAAGACCCATAAATTAGATATGATTTTGTAAATGGTAATAGATATTCTGAACAATGCAATTATAGCGCAAAATCTTTATTGCTAATTTAGTTTGACGCGAAAAACAAATATTTAAATATATGATCTGACAAAGATTTATCCATTCTAAAACGAAAATTTTGAATATATAAGTTATTCAATACTGATGGGACATAATATCCCAATAATTAACACTATTGGGACATATAAGTCCCATTTTTATTTTTGGAAATAAAAAAGCTCATAAAAAATATTGCTGCAAACTAAAGTAAAATAAAATTATATATAGCTTACTTGGCAATTCCTAGCACAGCTCTTAAAAAAACACAGTTAGTAATAAGCATGACACGTGTCTACTGTTTGTTAGCAACATCTAGACTGACAAGATTTTATAGAAAAGAAAAAAGCAGACAGCAACAAAGCAGACAGATTTGGACTTGTTTACGAGCCTATGACCGTACATTACTAAAATCCCAGTGCATTTGAAACCATTTAAATTATTTTAGTAATTATTAGAAATTCTCTGGGAAATTATATGTCCCTACAGTATTGAAAGGGTTAACCAAAGCCCTTTACAAGTGTTAATTGATCGATTTAAATATATTAATAATAAAGAAAAAAATAATATTTTACATTTTGAATTGATTATCATTCAATAAAATCAATTTAGAATATAAAATAATATTTGAATTCTTAAAGCATTCAATAAAAACAAAGCCGAAAATTTGTGTTGCATAGAAAATTAATCTTTTTTTCATAAAGAAAAATCAAACTAAGAAAATCGGTCAAAGATAACAAAAAAATTGAAAATTTTATTTATAATTCATTTTAAAATATATGAAATTCATTTACCGTATATACTCGCGTATAAGTCGAGAAAATTACATCAAATTTTCAAGTCAAAATAGCCACTTCGACTTATATGCGGGTTAAAAAACGTACAAATTAATTTTTGATGAAATCATTAAACCTTTTTTTATTTTAGTTTCCAATTTAGGACTTAAAAATCTCTTAAAATTTACTCGACTTATACGCGAGTATACACGGTAATATGTCAAAAAAGTGATGCCAAAATTCGTGTTAAATATAAAATAACATAGCGATCGAAAATATAAAAAATAAATGAATATAAAAATAATAATTATATGCTAAGCTTTATATGAATTCAAAATATACTCACGGTGATTTGCATTTCCAGAGTGACTAACTAGTGGCAATGAAGAGCTAAATGACCCCGTGGGGAAAGAACCTCCGGGAAGTTGAGGAGCAGCTTGTGACATAATTAAATTTGGAATATTGTGAGGATTGAACAACTGAATTTTATCAGAATATTTAACTAATGAAATATTAAATACCTGTGGAATAGCTGGCATCATGTTTGTAGTGTATTGATTAAGATTAGTTGTATTAAATGAAGGTTGAAATGAAGGAGAAGATGACGGAAGATTTGAAACTGAGACAGTAGACTGAGCTAAAGTTGTCGCATTAGATTGTGTAGATATTATATTTGATGGTGGAATACCACTTGAAATAGTATGACATGCACTTTGACTAATTTCTCCTTTGTGGAGTTGGTACCAAGCATTGGCTAAATGGAAATAAATAATTGGCTGTACACCCGATAATGAATTATTAGCTCCGCTTTCAACCGACAATAAACCCCGCTCTAGCATTTCATTAGATTGATCACTACATTGCCTTAAACCACGTAATATTTGATTGGGATTCAAAGTAGAACTTTCCGCTAGAACTGCAAGACACAATTCAGCACCTACTCTGCTCATTTGCGTATCACGCCGCCTAGACACTCTATATGCTATTTCAGCCACTTCTGATGGATTCAGATGATGCCTCCAACTGTGAAGGAGAACACAAGCAGCCGAAACACCAAAATCAACAATTTGAGTAGAAATCCAAGCAACGTGTGAACTGTATGTCCGACTTTGCCATAAAGGATTTAGATGATTATAGAGACCGAGTGCATAAAGACCCAATTGGAAAGCACAGAGCTGTAAATTACGCTGTGCTAAGTGATTGGGTGCAGTAGTCGTACCAGAATGTTGATTGGAACCGTGATTAGAGGAAACGGTTATACTGCTGTTATTAACACGGAAAACTGGAGTGGAAGAATCATCAGGTATACCGGCTTTTTGTAAAACCGTTTGAGCCAACTCAAACATGTGATGTGCAAGAGATTCTGTGACTACTTCGACATAGTTGACTTGTTGATCTAAAAAACAATTATTATTTTCATTTTTTTGTTGAATTTCAGCAAATTCTTTGTCAGTATTATGAGATTCTTTATTAGAATTATTTAAAATATTAATATCACATAAGATAGGTGAAGATGATGACATTTGAGGAGATGATGATCCAGAAAGTGAAGTTGAACGACTGGATTGAGAATGCTCTAGAAGAACCTCGGTGACCTTTTCAGGCGAAATATCTGTCGATATTTTATTGCTCGTTTCATTTTCCACTGTTACAACATCACTATTCTCAATAGTTTTACTATCGACTGTTTCACCACCACAAGGAATACCATCGACTATAATTCTGTAAAGAGGAGTTGTTTGGTTATTAGGAAATATTCGTTTTCGAATTGTAGTTGGTGAATTGTCACTGCTCTCAGTTGTTTCTGGAGCACTGCTATCGACTGCAGCCATTCCAGTTGAATGTTGATTGAATATCCGCTTTGAAGTAGTAAAGCAGCGCAGCTTTTGTTCCCATATCTGTATTAAAAATTAAATACAATAAATGCTTATCATAAAGAATAATAAAGATAAAAAATAAAAATCATACAAAATATATGTAATCACCTAGAACAAAACCTAAATTCCATCGAATTAAGTAAAAATGTGGTATTGGTCACAGGAAATTCGTACCCGGGAAACCAATATATAGTGGGCCTCTACCGTTCCCCAGGAAAATGTATAAATGAAGACTTGTATTTTGAATCACATAACAAAAGAACAAAAAAGAAAAAATAAAAGCAAAATGTTTCATTTAATATTAATAAAACAAAAAACAATAAGGAAATATAAGTACACAATACATTTTAAATATTCATCTAGGAGCTATTCGACTTTTATGATTTTCAACAACATTACGAACACTAGAAAATGACCAGAATCTATTTTCTGTGGCAGAATGCTGTAGGGAATCTGCAAATTATGAACAATATTGATATGCTGGTTCGTTTGTGTAAATTTAATCTTTTCTTTTAATTTAATCTAAAGATAAAGAACTATTTTTAATGAAATGAAAATGAATTTTACAGAAACTCAAATCACAAACCAATAGAGAAATCATGGATCATTATTTGTTTTTATCAAATTAACAATAGTTTCTTGACTAACATTTTTCAGTTATTCAAGGCCTAGAGAAAGTTATTGCTCTACGAATAAAAAATTGTTACATCTCATTTGCTTAATCAAACTTGTTTTGATTTTGTACTTGAAAAAGTGTTTTAATTTCTATAGATTTTATAAATCTGAAAATTGCAATATAGAAATTTTAGATTGGATTATTAAATATTGATGACAACTTTGGTTTACTTTTTAAACATGTGGTTATTGCAGTGCAAGAATTGGAAAAACTTACATAATAGACTTAAATCTGATAATTTTCGTGAAAAAAAACTATACAATGTTATCATGAAAACCTTTGTTTCGATGATAAAAGGATAGTTGCAAATATTGAATAAAACTTGTAAAACTAGACTCCGAACTATTATTTTTGGTTGTAGTTAAAATATAATTGTGTTGGATCCAGTGATTCTCAATAAAAATGCTTATTCAAAAACCTAAAAATATATGAAAGATCAGTTGGTTTTCGAAGAGCCTGAAATAAAATTTTCTCAGTGATTCCCACATTTGGTGTTTATTGTAAATTTTAAATGAGAATAATAACTCACCTTTTTATCAGCTATTGAAGTCTCACTATTATCATCTTCCAGGGCAGAACTGTCTGTATCAATTGTATGATTAGATTTTTCATTACGAGACTTTGCCAACTTGGTTTGAGAGGAATGGAGTTTAGAGGATTTTTCAGATTTTTGCAGAGAGCTTGGATTTGTATAAATAACAGGAGTTATGAAGTTATTTGTCGAATTGACAGTTTCTTTTTGATGAGAAACATTACTCTCAACAGAAGTAGAATCTGATTTAATACACCTTATATCTACCGTGGCTTGAGTGACAGGGGAAACATCAGTATTTTTCTGAACATTATCAAATATTTCATCACTATCTGTGGCTTTTGATGATGTAACAATTGCTGTTGGATAGTCTGATGTAATTGATATAGCTGTTTCTTTATTATCAACAGATTCTATTAATTTATTGAGAGAGTTTGTTAAATAGAATTTTAAAGGAGCTGCTTTGAAGTGGGGATTCAACAGTGGATCCAATAATTGATTAAGAATCTACAAAAATTGCGAATATTTTTAAAATTAAAAATCAACCAAAAATTATAAATATTTAATTTTATTTTTGAAAGTAAAGAGCCACGCTCATAATCCATTTTTTATATAAGTTTAAATATATGGATACAACGTTAATATATTCCTATTCTTGTGCTTTAAATGTGATAATTGAACAAAATATAAAGAACTAATAAATGTTCGATCATCAATTTTAGTTTACTTATTATCAGGCCCGCCGACGGAGGCAGGGGTGCAAATGCCCAGGGGCCCGGGTTCGACTTGTTATGTATTAAAATATAATATTACTGACACTTAAGTTGACTTAACTACAATCAGTTTAAGGTTCAAGCATCTGAATTCCATCAGAATAAATTGAACGAACATCAACAAGTAGTTTAGATCAACATCGGTATCAATATTCAAAAATAAACTAAATAAAGTTTTGAGTTTTTTAATGCTGGAATTAAAAACTGTTATATTTACTAACCATGATTACTGAAATTGAAACCATGTGTATCATTGTGTACTATTTTTCTATTTTTCTTAGAAAGTCCAGTGATGTATTTGCCGGGGTTTTAGGGTTCAACCCATAGCGGTTCATTAAATTATATCAGTTTTTATTGTTTTTTACATTGAATTTCTCGCAAAATCATGTTTCACCCTCCCTATAGTCCTGCTCCGAGTTCATTTTTGATATTATACATCACTGATAAAGCCTAGAGATGAGATTGTTTAGGAGCCCGGAATAGCTGTCGGCTGGTCGCTTATTATACATAAAAATAAAAAGTGAATGAATAGTTGCCGAATGATAAAAACAATGTTGTTCAATGTAATTCTTAATGGCAAGCTATTTGGGTTCTCATCAATACCATGGATAAAACGCGCTTTCACTCGATATCAAGAAGCAAGGTGATTTTATAATCAATCATAGAATAAATCAATTTAACACAATATCGCATGGAATATCACAGTTGTACCGTTCTTATTAATAGCATGTGAGAAACTTATAATATCTTAATACCACCAAATTGGCATAAACATAACTAAATTTTAAAATTATGAAAACTGAAAGTTGAAAGACGAATTAAGGATTTATTAGACATAATGTGTTTAAGATTGAAGATATGTAAATTCATTTCTTGAAGGGTATGCAGCGTAGTTAGAAAGTCAAGAGGCCACCTGCTTCTTAAAGTTTTGGCATATTCTTTGGCATTCACTATGTAACATGTCTTAAGGAAGGTCAAATTTTGTATTAGATAATTGTATGGGTCTGGCAAAATTGAGGGTCACTTCAGGAGACAGAAACCATAACTATACTGACATTTATTTCTCTATTGGAGAAATGAATTAAAATTAAATTCATTATATTTCAAAGAGGATTTCCCATAAAATATTGCGTTTTTTCTGAGAAATTGAATGAAATTATTCTGCCAATTTACTAATCTGCCAAATCTATTAACTCTGCAATTAAGTTGAAAAATCTTATAAATTTTTAGTTTTTTAAAATTCTTAATATTTAGTATAAAACATAGTATAAAAAAGGTATTGGCACTAAAATCAAAAAATATTCAAAAGGTGGAATTAACCGTTTTGATATGTCAATGACTCATATATGAATCAACATGACGGCAATTTAAAGTTAAAGTGTTATTTCAAATGTAATGCAGTTTTTATTTAAATTTCAATATACATAAATATATTAATAAAATAACATTTGTAAATGTTAGACATATTTTAACTGCCGACCAAAAAAATTTGTCAGAAAATAGATCATCCTTAATAAAAAAAGTAATAGTCCCATTTTTTCTAACGGCCAAGCGCGACAATTTTTATTAAAATGACCTTTTATTTTATAATACTAATAAATTATGCACTATAACTCGACATTAATGAACACATTTTTAACCAATCAAATTTAATCAAATTTATCGATAATAATTAATATATTTATGATATGCAAATATTTCAACTTGAACTTTTAAAATTTTGACTTAAATATAATTAATTTGCATTTAATTGGTTTATTTTCGAATTATATTTTGATTACAAACTATGACATTTTTATTGAAAAATTTTGAGCATAAAAATCAATAGGAAAAACATTTAGGAAATATTTTTTTCTTTATTCCTTACCATTGTCAACTTATCAACATCATCTTTGTAGACATTAAACAGAAATGCGGCAAATTCATCTCGCAAACGCCGCTGACCTTCTACTAGCAGTGAATTAACTTTTTCAGGGATTTTTGACTTCATTCCAAGAACAGATAGAGCACTTTCAAATCCCAAATTGACGTCATAGCTTGATTCATTCAAGTAATCATCTAAAATGTATTGGTGGATAAAATTTATGAGATATTGCTTCAAAATGAAAACTTAGTGAATTCAAGAGATTTCAAAACAATATTTAGCTTTAAGTTTCCGGTAAAAAATACATCTTTAATATATTTATTAATAAATGCTTTCGATAGTTCTTAAAAACAGATATCTTTTGGGTCAAGACAAAGAAGGACTCAAATTTCTCATTTGAGTTTCGAAAGAATATTTCTTTAGTGGGAGAGATTAAAAAATTATCAGACATATTCGACTATTAGATGCATGACTACAGGAGTTACATTTGACTCTGAGAAAAACAAAAATGTTATCCAGCAAAACAAATGAATTGAATTTCGGACATTGAATTTTTTATATACACATATTCACTCAAACACTATTAATGCCACAGGAAACTAAGGAAGGCATTATTCAGTAGTACAAACCATACTTTAAAGATAATTAACATTTATACTGCCAACACGTCAAAATGACAGATTTCACATGGTTTAAATTATAACTTATTATAAATATAGTATAATGATTGTCCATGTCAATAAAGTAATAGAACTATTTTTTATTTTCAATTTAAGTAAATTAATTTCAACGATATGCTTAACGTATACCTAAATTTATCAATCAACTCTGGTAGTTCTAGTATCAACAATTTTAGACTACAGTTTTTCGCCGAACATAGCGCCTAGGCGTTATATTCGGGAAAGCTTTTTATTTCGGTTTTAAATTTTTCGCATATTTTTTCCTTTAGAACGCCTAAGAACTATATTTGAAATAAAAGATTTTTTTATGAAATTAAGTTTTATTAATAAAAAAATAATATAGACATAACTTTTCAGAATTCACATAAATATACGGGTTGGTAACAGTATGTTTTAGGATTAATAACTCATATATGTGTGTATATTAAATTAAAATAAAAATATTAAATATAGGAACATAAATGCACGCACACACACACACACACACACACACATATATATATATATATATATATATATATATATATATATATATATATATATATATATATATATATATATATATATATATATATGTGTGGGTGTCTGTATTTTCTGTCTGTAATGAAATAAAATTAAGTAAATATAAAGCAAAAAAATTTTCGTTTCTGACTAACAGAATAGATTTTTTTGGAGACTCTACTTCATACGTAAAGTTTTCAACTTGAACACAATTTTCGTCCACTTCTACTACTTTTATGCACCATTTTTCTTTTAAGGCAGTAGCATAAATTTCACATATGAAAAAGAATTTTCGCTACGACTTATAAGTTCTTCGTCATGCCCATCTAAAATGTCAGATGTATCTGGATTACATTTTATATATGAAATTATTTGTGGCGTGTAAAACTGAAAAAGAACTGTTTTTATCTTTTATCTGATGAACACATCTAAAAATACTTGTTGACACTTCCTCAGGATAAAACCAATCTTTACAATCTTCACTGTCAAAAAAATTCGAATTTTCAGCAATTAAATCTTTATTTTCATGAATCCAATCATCGTAATTAAAAGTAGGTTGCAAAATATTTTGTAAAGTAGTATGGAGTGCATCAATATTAAAATCTATTTCAGGTACAATTCCGCAACATTTAAATGATTTTACTATAAAACTAGAAACCTTTGTCGATATAAAGTCCACAACCCAGTCGCTAACTATTTTATAGTTAGGAATTTTAGGATTTCCTTATCAAGTTTGCATTTCTGGATTTTTGAGTGCTTCTGATATATATTCATCATACCGTGTATTATAATATGCTTGAAAACTACGATTTACTGCAACGTCTAAGGGTTGCAGAAGACCTGTCAAATTCGGAGGCACTAACACAACAAAAATATTGAATTTTTCCAGATATTTAGATTCATGTAATTTTACATGGCTTCCGTAAGAATCCATTATCAGCAATACTGGATCACGAGCTAAACTGGTTTGTGGCCTACACAAAATAATTTCTTTAATATATTGTTTCAAGATGTAATCGTTAAAAATTCCAGTTCTATTCACATCTACAAGGCATTTTTTGTTTACAATTGGTTTTTTTTTAAATTCGAGAACAGAACGTGTGGTTTTAAAAATTTACCCACCAAAGTTATACATAATGTGGTTGTTAAACGTTTATGTGAGGTACCGGCTTTTCTCATTAAAACTTCTCTGCATCCATTCTGGGTTATAGTCGTTTTTGGTTCAGATTCGAAATGGCGTGGTACTTGGTTGAAATTAATGATATTGGACATTTTTATTTGTTGTTCCTCAATTTTGACATGAATTATTTTTAAAAAATTGTTTACAATAGCATTAACATTTTCAGGGATTTTTTTGTTGTGGTTTGACGTCGAGATACTAACTAATGGCGATTTTTAAATCGTTTGCACCACCCTGATAAATGTTTGAAATTGTTTACAGTATCTATCATTTTCAAACGTCCACAAACGTCTTGTGATTTTAATTGAATGTACTTATCTTTAACCCTTAATCGTAAACATATATTGCTCAGTAAAAGTAGAAGTAGTCAAAACATGATATTTTGAATTGTCGTTGCTTACTTCGAAAATTATAAAAAATATAACCAAAAAAATGTAATCAGGAAATCGGAATCACAACAGATTGGAATTTCGTATATAATTTTTATTTTTTAATGTAAAGTACCCAACAAGCAAATGTGTCACATGACACATTAAAAAAACTTGGTTGTGTCATATTTAGAGTTTTCACACAACATTTTATTCGAATAAAACGCCCAGTAGGCGCAGTATTCACACATAACGCCTGAGCGCTATGTTCGGCGGAAGACTGTAGTTATAAAATATAAAGTACTAGTTGAAATACGTTGGCGTTGCAACGGAAGTCATACAAATATATACATATAGTAATCAATCTAGATTGATCTTGTTTTATTTTCAATTTTATTTCCAATTTCAAAAAACCATTCAAAAAATAAACCGCCATTAAAATCTGGTGATAATTCATCTTTCATATTTCTTGTAAGAGTTAGTTTTTTAAAATAGATAGAATTATTTGGCATAAGTACCCGGAGATGGTGGGTATAATAAATAAATGTCAGGATATGTTGGGCTGATGATATAGATGAAGTGAAATTACTGATTCAAGTACCCGAAATTACCCGAACTCATATATATAGAAGTAAATAAGAGTGAATAATAAGAGTGAAAATAAGTTTTATTGACAAATTCATGAAGCTTGAAAACATAGATTTTGTATTGTAATAAATTCATAACAACAATTATAATTCTTATTTCCTGAAAATTTATTATGCAAACAAAGAAGTTTAATGACCTATCTTTTTTAGAAACTGTATTTTAATATCACACTAAAAATGCGTTTCTAATAAAAGTTGACTTTTTTGACCTAAAGATATGTAAATGCCTCGCCATTATAGTCTATGAATACCCGAGGTAGAATGATAATTTGAGTGAATGCTCCTAGATCTGAATCTACTGTATCCTTTAGATAATAATAATTTACAATACTATGTTGTTTCAAATCTACCATTTCACTCAAAATGAGTCTCGCCATAATGAAAATTTTGAAATAATTGACGACCCATTCTTTTATTAAGGACATCAAGACATTCAACTTGACATATTCATTTCTTTGACTCTTATTCTCTTTCGTTTTCAGCTAAACTTTTAAATTCTGTATTTAACAATCTTAATTCAAACACGTCAAATAAGTTTATTAAAAAATTTAAATAAACAAAATTATTAATTTAAAAATGTATAATAAATAAGTCTTGTTTATATGATCGCAAATAATTCCCAAAGATTACAAAATAAATGGGTTTTTTTTTATGACTTGACATAATATTTAATTAATTTAACACAGAAATGTTCGTGATTGAAAATTAGTTTTGTGAATCTGCACCAAATCATTTAAACGAAATTTTCACATCCTGTAAACACATGGCAATAAGGCAAATGGTGAAAAAGCGTCGCATTTTGAAGGAAAGATTTATAAGTGTAAAATAAATAAACCAATCTCCAAACAATTAAGATATTAGTGAAATGAATCACAGCCAGGTGACGGCAGTAAGTGTTTGCATAGAAAACAGTGGAAATAAGAATCTAGAGAACCAGCATTTTAACACGCATCCTACGGAAATATGAGAAACTAAGATAATTAAAACAAACGAAAAGAGTGAATGCTATCAATAAATGATAATTAGTCAGGCTGGCAAATGAGCTTGTTCCCAAAATGATAGGAATGGTTTTGCAATAATCGAATGGTAATTAAAACTGAATCAATTTCATTGTCATTTTTACAATTTCTCGAAAAAAGTTATTATTAGTAGATAAAGATGTTTGTTGACTTAATAAGAAATTAGTATAAATTTTATTAATCAAATAAAAATTAATATAAAGACGGTGTAAATTTGTAAAATATGATTACTAACCAGCACATAGACTCGATTCTGGGTTCTCAACTTGTGACATTCGACATTTCGTGCGGTCCCGAGAATACAACCTCTGTCTTGCTTTGGCATTATTTCCGCTTGAACAAAGATTATCTCCAGCATTGCTCCCATTTATTCCAGTTAATTGTTCGAATATAAACAAAGCCAGATTATAAGGAACATGAATTTCTAAAATTGGTTGAAAAATATTTATTTAAGTTCATTCAGTTTATTTACAATTCCCAATTATTAGAATCGTGAAAATAACTCTCAAATTTTTAGTTAATCATAAAATATCTTATTAATTATAGCAACTTATGACTTCTGACTTATAAATAAAAGTTGTTTATTATTAATATTTTTAATTATTGTAATTATTGTAACTTGTAAACCCAGCAAACATTCGCTAGTAACATACACGCACTCCGATTGTCCCGCCACACTTTATCGGTGACTCTATCGGATCCTTCAGATCTCTTTTACATAAATTAACCACTATAATAATAATAAATATAAAAATTAAAAATATATAAATTGTTGAAATAAAATTATACTCAGCATCAAGTTTTTATTAAAACAATCACATTTCTCAAATATTTCCCTTATATATTCCGTCTCTAACAAATGAATGTCCATTGCCATGAACCTTTCTTTATTTTTTGAATGATAAATTTAAACATCATTAAAATTTTAATGTTTTTAATAAATTTTTTCAATTTTGTTAAATTTTTAATAATTTAATTTTAACGTATTTTTGTCAAATATGTTTGAAATTTTTTTTTGGGGAACAAAATCCCGTTTTTGTGTGATTCTTTTCTCTCGTTTCCTTGATTCATAATTTCTGTGGCGGAAAAATTATTTGACTATAATTTCTTTGCGTGTATTTCGTTTTGATTTTATCTATAATCTTCTAAACTTTTGGGTTGTTGCTTTAACTTTCGTTGTGCTTGAACATTAAAACTTTGTGAATCAATAAACATAATAACTGGAGTTTCTCTTTAACAATGATGTTTCAGCAAGAACTTGCGAGTTTGGTGGACGAATAGTTTCATAGATTTTGAAAGAAAAATTAAAGTAACTAATGTCAAATACAAATTAATTGGTTCCAGCAAGTCTTTGTCAAATGTTAACTATACAACGATTTATAAGACGCTTTTTAATTAATCAAAGAATTTTGATGTTAGATGTTAGTCTATTGAAAAAATCTTACAAATTATAAATCTTATCTGAAAATAATATAAAAATCTTCCGCCTATCCAGGTAAAAATTGGACTTTAAATATTACAAATGATACTAAAGTAAATATTTTACCTAATAGAATAAATTGAACCTTTGATAATGAATAATAACAAAATGTTTCGATGGTAATAACTTAATGTTAATAAATTATAAATTAATAGTTATTAATCATATGTCTTAGGAAAGTATTCATTTTGGAATGTTTAAAGATGGTCATTTAACTTGGAAGAAAATATTTGTAATATTCTAACTTTGATCAATATAAAGTTGACTCCTGAAAACTTGAATTTGGAATTATTAGAAGGTTACTTATAATTGTGACATTAATAATGGAAAATAAAATATGGTATGATTTTAGTTTGGCATCATCTGTAACTAGACATTCATAATATGATAATTAAACAAAATTCGCGCTAAAATACAAATTAGCAAACAAAGTACCATTTAAAAATGTTAATTTAATTATAGAAAATGTAAATAATTCATATATTCATGGATTATTCAACAAAATCGGATACTTTCAGATAGTATTCTAGATATCGTGGGTACCCTAAGACCTAGGATATATATTGGAATTTCACCTGAAACCAAACTCGACATTAACATAATCGAAACACATAATATCATAGTATATAATTTAACATTTATTTTTGTAAAAATCTTCCATTTTAATAGCTTTATGGGGCGGTATTCATAGCTATCAGTCATCAATCGGCGAATTGGCTTATCAGCAAAACGCAAATTAGAAAACTTTACAAAATACTTGGAAGGCAAATTTATTAGGGAAATGCATGAAAATTACGCTAATTGCTTTAAAATGTTGATAAATAATAAATATACGGAAATATAAGTTTAATTGATAAATTCATTACAATCCAGTTTTAATGGAAAATAAACCATATCATAAATGTTGCCCAATATTTGGTTGATGAATTTACAGTTATTTTAAAATACATAATTAACAATTAGATTAAATTATTAAAATAACTTTTAATTATTGATATTTCATTATGACAAAAGATTAATTATCTTTTGATAAAGCCAAAATCAAAATTAATATATATAGGGGTCGACAAAAAAAATTTCGTTTTTCAATTCAAAACATTTATTTGTGAAAATCGCATGTGCAATTATACTAAAAGTGTAAACTATATTAGAGTCTAGACAGTCTCCATCAGCTTCAATGACACTCTGGAGGTGATGTGTAAAATTTTGAAACTCGCTTGGCCTCCGATGTTGACTCCAAATATTGGCGAAAATTGTTGCTCACCTCTCCTGAATTACTGAAGTTTTATTCACGTCGATTACACTCGTAATTCCTGAAGATAAAACGATCCATGAGGTATGTGTCGGGTGAGTAAGCCGGGTGCATTAATAGAGACACATGATGTTCTTCAAGCCAAGTCGAATCAACTGTGCTACGTGAGGTCTTGCATTTTCATCCTGAATGGCCATTTCCCAAGCAGATAGTATTGTTTGAAAGTTTGAAGTCATATTCTGCAAAAATTTTAGGTATCTCTCAATAATGATAGATCCACCGTTGTGAAGAAGTTCGAAATACGTAAGCGATTTTGCATAGTTGCTGGCAACAATAATCAGAACTTTGCGATCAGATATTGTCCGTCTAGCAATAGTTGGACGATCACCTGTGCCATCCACCCAAACACGGTTGCATTCTTTTGGAGGTACACCTCGAAGTTAAATCCATTTTTCATTGGTCACAATGATTTTTTCCTTAGCCCTTCTTGCCGAATAAACATTCAACATTTCTAGACAGCAATTGATTTTGATTCTCTTGTTATTATCAGTCAAAATATGAGGAACTCATCTGGTGACTTCTTTCCAAGTTTTTGTTACAATATGTGGCGAACACTCGTTTCTTCAATGTCTGTGACTTTTGAAATGGCTAGGCAGCTTAAGTGGCTATCTTCTTTAATCATTTCACGCACAATTATGATATTCTTTCCTGCGTGCTTGTTCTTGGTCTTCCTTATACTTCTTTTCACTCAAAAAGTTTTCGCTGTTCTCCTGCAAACTCTTTGGTAATCTGCTGTACGCTCAAAAGGCTAACGACGTTCTCTGCACACCTTGATCTTCAGAAATTTTCTGTCTGATAAAAACGAAGTTTTTTTTGCCAGCCCCTATATATAAATTGAAAATTTTTAATGATTTTGGTCACTTTTAATCTATTTTCTTTTTTATTGCTTATTTTCACTTATTTTAACTTATGTGACAAAAAATCAAAAATTAATTTTCTAACCACACAGATATATATCCTAGATTTTATCAAAAAATTTCCAACAGCTGTTCATGATCGTAATAATTCAGAATAATAAAAACGTAAGCGATTTCAATATACTGAATATACTTAAAGATTAACAACACACAGAAAAAATTCACAGGGAAACAAAAATACCAAATATCAGTATTTGTTTTAATTGATATATGGAATTCTATAGGTAATCTCAGTAAACTATATTTCGTTGGCATAATTATGAATTCAAATTACTATTAACAATAATATATAAACAATATGTAATCAAAATGGTTCAATTAAAATAAGGACTTACCTGCCGAATATGGAAGGGTTCGATTCTTTAAGTGAAGCGCAATTTCCGTCAGTAATGACCGAAAGTTTGGTACATAATCCCGCCATTTTACTTGTTGTGCTTGTACAATCATGTCTATTTCTAATTGAATCATGCTCACTTCTAGGTGCCGATATGGAGCCGGTGATCTTGGGAGTTGAAGTGCAAATATTAATAAATGAAAAGCAACTTCAATTAATCGGGCTTTTGAGGGCATGAATTGTCGTTGAGGGGGTGATATTTTTGACCAGTCAATAGATTCATTTACAAGACAGTTGATTAAGAATTGCATTCGCTTCATTAAAGTTCTTGACTATAAAATGAAAATTATATATATATATTTTTTAAAATACCATTAATGAAGCATTATAAGTCATTTCAAAAGGAAAACTATTATTGTCAAACTTCGACTTAATATCTAAAAACAATAACCGAATCCTGTAATAACTAAAGGGTTTCTCAATTTGATTTTCACCACAAGGCACAACAAAACAGTATATGATTATTGTATTATTAAACTACTAAAACCAAAACATAGAAATACACAACACCAAACTCACATCAAACCCTTTGATGCCAAGATGATAAATACGTGGTGCGTTCAATAAGTATTTGGACTACGCCATAAAAATAATAGTACTTTAACAATATTCTAGTAAAATCATAATATATTATCTATGGTTACAAGAATAGTTTGTTTTAATATTTACCCGCATACCAGCATGGACGAGGATATTTTCAATTTATTTGTCAAATCATGCTACATCCTGTCGAGTATTGAAATGTGATTAAATTAAAGTGATCAATCTGTAAATATAAAATCGGTTGAAATCAACTTATGGCAATATATCCCCCTCTCATACCACAATCTACGATTGAATTAGCAAATTTAAACATGGTCACTATTCAATGTTTGATGATGCAAAAATTGGTCGCCCTTGTAAAATTTCTGGCCAAAAAGGGAATTTTTGTAAATTGTGAATGAAGAACACCGAATTACTTTCAAGGATATCTCACAGTGGTTGTATGAGAGTAGCGGAGATTCGCATGCCACCCTGAATGCATCTCGAGTAAGACAATTGGCATCCAGATTCGTCCCACGCTTTGTTTCCTCTGAGATGTGTGAAAACCGGACGGGAATGTTGATAGAACATGGTGACCAATTCCCCAGAAAGATCATTACTGTAGAGGAAACGCATTTATCATAATATGTACTTGAAACAAAGCGTTAGTCCAGTGAATTGGAATTCTTAGAAGAAACAAGTTCCAGGAGGATGAGATCTGGAACATGTAACCGAAAATCGTTGATATTAACATTTTTGGGAATAAAGTGGCTTAATCTGTATGGATTTCGCTGAAAAAAGACTACGAATTAGTTCCACCTATTACAGCAACTTCCTGGACACATGCATACGTAATCGCCGAAAGTCACGAGGTCTCCTTTTACGACTCTTCCAAGATAACGCCCCAATTCACAAAAGGTGTGGAGAGGTGTGGAAAGTTTGGAGACAGTGACAGTGATTGAAAAAAATGTATTTGTTCTCTAATATCATTCTACATACAGTCCCAATCTTGTGGCCAGAGACTTTTGTCTTCAAACATATGATAAAAAATTTGCGAGGAAAAATGCTGCAGATTTGCAACAGGATATGAGACTTTTTAGAAAAATCAAGGCCCAATATTTCTAAAAATGCCTTTTAAGAACTCCTGCATCGCCGGAGGAAGTGTGTGGGCCACCGTGGATTTTTATTGAAAAATAAAGCCTACACAAAGCCCTTGTTCTTCTTATGCTGTCCCTGTTGGTTTCCTTTAGCATCTAGTTCGGTTACTTATTGAACGCACCAAATATGTATATAGTATATGTATATACTATATACCATTTGAGGAATGTTTCTAGGGGATTCATATACATATATTTGCATTATAGAGGCTGTACATAGTCACACTTTGATTACTATTTTTAATATTTCATTATTTGCTGAATTAAACGTTATAAGTTATTTATTTTACCATTTTACTCTTCATCATTCATCTATTTTATTTCAAAATAACTTTATCTTAATTTAGTTTTAGATTATAAATCAGTATTAACAAGAATTTTTGGGCACAGCCGTTTTCAAAAAAACTGCCGAAAATTCGTGTAAAACAACAATATTGCTCTATAATTTGAAAAGAAATAAAGATAAACGGAACTAAAATTACTCTATCTTCGTCATACTATTGAATATTATTCCAATTTCCCATTAGTGTTTGTACAATTAAATTGCTGAAATGATTTTACTGGATTTTTACCCATTTTATGTGTTATATCTTCGATTTGTTCAACAATGATTTTTAGAGAAATTTTCAAATATTTCCAAATAAAAAAATGCAAATGAGAAAAATCTGTCTATTCCTAGTTAATATAGAAATACAAAAATGTTATAATTAATTCAGGCACGGAGTACTTGAATTTGTATTTTCTTCGAAAACAGAACCATAATATCTTGAAGAGAGTCGCAATCAAACATTTAATTTTGGGTTCAAATGACTGAGACAATTTGATTCCATTGGTGATTCTGTTTTCATATTCTGAAATTGTGATGTTTGATCATTACATCAAAATGAAATGTTGTTTCGCCAGAAAAAAAGTAAAATCTTTCAAAAATATTAATTTTTTCCTTATAGGTTCTTTCGAAATCTCTCACATCTCTACCCGATTTTCAAAATCTTATTCTTGTTACTACTGGAATTTTATAAGGTTTTCTTTAAGATATTATGGTGTAAATTTATAAATTTATCAGTGGTGCGAAGAATATAAAATGATGTTATTTACTCTTCCGGATAAAAGAAATTATAAAGCTTGATGTAGTAAATCATGAAATAAATTTACACATTGTGTTGATATTTTATAAAAATTAGAATATCATTTTGAACAATTTCCATTGTCAATATCATACGTCAATCTTGAATTACGTAAAGCAGTGATTTCCGAAATTTCTTTATTCTTTTCCACATTTTTCATAAAATTTGTTGCGCCTCCTCAAATTTCGTAAACAATTTAATTTCATAAATGATGTCATTATATTATAATTTATTTAATGGACTAAAAAACTATATACCATATTTTGTATAAATGTATTTTTAATACATATATTTTTAAATTCGATTGATGAAGTTGTTTTGCAGCAGAAATTTTCTGAAATCGTGGTAGCATTGAAGGTATCGCTACTCTTATCTTCTTTTAAATCGCTTAATAAGATTTATACTTTGTCTTAAAAACAACTACAACAGAAAACTCAGATTTATGTTTGTTTGTATTTTAAAATGATATTTGTGGAAACTGCGCGCCCCAGATTGGAAAACACTGATCTAATGCATACTTTCTTTATAAATTCCAGTCCCAAATAGTATTGAGATGAAAACCTTCTGTCTTCGTCCGGTAAAAGCCGAAAAATAACATCATATCAAAGTACGACACAAAGAAACGGTTATCAAAGACCACATCTTAACAAAAATATTATTAAGCAGCTCTCATCACTATTTCTTCAAACGACATGAAACCAGCTGCTGTATCTGTAATATTAGAAAAAACGTGACAAATGTAAAAATTAAGTATAATGTTGAGAATGTGAATTAGGAATTTGCGAAGCGTGATAGTAAAAACAGTCATGTTATATTATGTGCTAATGATAAAATTGTTCTAAAGCACTATTAAATCTAGAAATTATTAAATATTATAAAAAAGGTATGAATAATAATAAATCAAATAATATATCAAACCTCATATGCTTCATCAGTTTCAATATGATATTCCGATGACTTGTTGCCGGTATTTATTGTTGTTGACAGCACATTATTATTGATAGGGTAATTATAACCCCGATGTCGACGAATATTCTTATTGCCAGATGAAAAGTGATTTTTAAAATGATGAGGCTGCTGTAATTGGGGTTGTGAATTATTTCCAAAATTGTGATTTGGTTGATTGACATCATTAGATTTTTGGTATTCAGAAACTTTTTGTATCAGAGCCACTCTTGCTAAGCGATAGAATTTTTCACAAATTTCCACTTTTTGTTTCAGCATTTCCTCGGCTAACTGATAGGCTAATTGAGCTGCCTCATTTGGGTACCCATGATAACATAGAGCTTCACATTTTGCATATTTCAACTAAATATAAAATTAATTGAGAAATTAAGAACAGTAATTTCATTTATATACCATTATTTTATACTATATATTTAATAATTATTTCCTTCAATTATGATTCAATAAATAAAGAATTTATGCAAAAAGAATATTTATTGTTCTTATTAACTTTTTTTAGTTAATAGTTCTAAAGTACTGGATATTTCTGGAAGAATCCTGACAAAAAAGACTAAATTGAAATATTTAAAATAAAATCGGTTCAAACAGCACAAATAATTATAATGTATAATTTACAATAAAAAGTAACAAATAAGGATGTGACATCTGAATATTTCATTTTGGGATTCATTTCAAGAAACACTAATAAGTTCATCTTGAACTGACATTTGGTTTCATTATCACTTTTGTTTTATAATTTCAGAACTCTTTTACACATTATAGGATTATGTTTTACAATACTTTGTTTAATACAATAGGTTTAATAGAAAAAGTTAGACTCGATCTTTAAAGGATTTTGAAATTTAATATGAATCTCAACGGTTTTAGCACAAAATTTAAGACTTCATTGTAAAAAATCATTAACCCTTTAACAACTAAGACCGTTTACAGACTGTCATCATAAAAACCCCATTTGATTCAAATCAAAATATTTTGGCGTTCCAACCAGTAAGACTGTTTTTCGTCTGTAAAACTCCCGACCATAACTTGTAGGTTTCAACACGATCAAACACATAGTTTGCTTGTAACGGTCAGTTTCGTTGAGAACTTCGGTTCCACGGTCAACTCCGTCATATATCATTATCTATGATATATTAAAGATCCTCCTTTTCATATAAAGCATCATCTTTAGATACATCCATAGCATAGCTAATTTATTTCTTTATTTAAGTAACCCATGTATAAATCAAATTGTGTCTTTAAAACTAAGTGTCAAAAATTTTCAAACTTAAAAAGAGCTATATACTTTATTTCTGATGCTAGTGTAACGTAAATGTTCTTAAAAATTATTATACAGTGCACAATTTGTCATATAATAATATCTACGAGTTTGGGGGTTCTAAATATGGAAATAATTGAAAAAACATTAAATGAATGAGAATTGTAAAATGTAAAACTTGTCTGATACATTACATAATTGTTATTAACTCTGACTATCCACATATATCTCGCATTTATAGGAAATACCTCGTTTTATCTCATGTGATGCAAATGGCATGGAAAAGATTAAAAAGAGAAATATATATTTTCAATTTTATATTTATTATCATACTAGCAAAGCGAAATTAAAAGTATATATAATAATGTTTTGAAATGTTTAATATATAAAAAATCAAATCATACGTCAGTATCATTAAAGTTTTCCTTGACATTGTCAAGAATTGAGGCACCGACAACATTGGATTCACTAATAAACTCTGAATAATTGTCACTAGGGGCAGTTGAGTCTGGCTCTATATTATTCTTGTTGTGGCTACCGCTGTCATAGTCAATTTCGCAGTCGTCAATACTGGAAGATGTACTACTATCGAGTGTATTATTACTTTTTAAGTCGAAACTGTTTATTAAGTCGCCATTCTCCGTATTATTTACATCGATTTCGTTAAAGTTTTCGCTTTTAATTGATTCGTCTGCAGATTTTGAAGAATTTTCAAACTTATTTTGCAAATTCATGCAAATTCTAGACAAAATTTAAATTACTTAAATATAAAAATAAATTGTTCTCTTTTGTTCTATGTCAATGACACGAAATAAACATATTACAAATTAATTAAAATGGATTCGAAACTTGTGATTTATGCCAACCCAGGTAATAAAATGAAAATTAAAGAAGTCAGTGGAATAGCCAGTTGAGACATTATTCATCCTCACCAACCTTTTTTGTAACACGAGGTGGAGAGAAATACAAAATAGTGATATCTTTTCACATAACTAAACTTAACAATTAATAATTTATTAAAAAGAGCTTGAAGACTATAAATCAGTAAATATATAGATGTTTTTTATATATATTTACTGATATATAGCCTTCAGGCTCTTTTTAATAAATACAATGGGAAAGAAATCAGTGGTGAAATTGGAAAAAGAAAAAAAAATTCTTATAATATTAACAATAAATAAATAATCTCTTGTCAAAGTCAATCAAACCAAGTCAAAAGATAGAAGCTAAAGGTTATAGCTGAGTATCATTCATTGGAATACAGGGTGAGGTATAAATAAAAAGGCATGGGGATTCAGTGATATTCGAAAGCTTGAATACATTACTTACATAATACATTTTAAGGTTAATTCATTTATTTTTTATATCATCTAGTAACTAGTTAACTGTTAACAAAATTAAAAATAACGCACTGAAACATAGACAATTTTAAGAATATTTGAATGAAATTCAGGCCGAATATGGAGATTTGATTTATTTTTCGAAAGTTCGTTGGTTGAGTCGAGGAAAGACACTCAGGCGATTTTACGAAATCCGTGAAGAGATTAGATTATTCATGCTTGAAAATGCTGATGATGTAAAACAGCTCTACGATGAACAGTGCCTGATAGATCTATGTTTCGTAGTAGAAATCACTGAAAAACTCAACAACCGTAATGTCGAAATGCAAGGAGAAGGAAAGCTCATAACAGATTGCTTTCAAAAAATTCAATCATTCGTTGCAAAGTTAGATTTATGGACCAAGCAGTTGGACAATAACATGGCATTGTATTTTCCATTACTAAATAGCTTTGAGGTTGTAAATGGACCAAAATATTTTCGTCGTTATGCAGATATTCTTCTGGAACTGAAATTTGAATTCCAACGTAGATTCGCTGTATTCGATAAATTAAATACAGAATTAGCTTTATTTTTAACACCATTTCATGTTAAGGCTGACGAAGCACCATTAGAGTATCAAATGGAATTGGTTGATCTTCAAGCTCGTGAAGACTTGAAACATTGGTTAAACGAAATGCCTTAAATTGAGTTTTACAAAAAGTTTGTTACAACTGAAAGTTTCCCGAATCTCAATACTCTTGCTTTGAGGATAATTAGTGTTTTTCCTACTACATATCGTTGCGAAGCATTATTCTCAAAAATGAAACGCATCAAGAGCAAAGATCGCACACAAATGACCGAAAAACATCTTAGTGATCAGTTGAGAATTTCTTCAACAAAATGTGAGATTAACTTGTCCAAACTCTCGGAGGAAATTGAGAAGCAGCAATCGCATTAAAATTTTTAAATACTATATACTGTTTACTTTGTACTATTTGCTTAAAATTATGAATAAATTTACTTAAAATACTGAATGAATTTATTGTGGCCCGTGATAGTATTTTTCCAAAAATTTGGCCCTTCGATTGATTTGGGTTGGCCACCACTGATCTAGTCCCATAGCCTTTAGAATATTATCATTTTCAGCATATCAAACACCAACTACTCAACACTAAGAGTAGATAGAGCGGTTTCTTTTCCTTTTTTAACAGACATTTCTAAAGTTTTAATCTTGATATTTTTCAAAGTCTTCGGTTTTTAACATTATCTTAAAATCAACAAAATGTATCTTTTCTAATTCCTTTATTCAAATAATTATATCAAATTTGAAACTAGAATCTATCCCGAATGAAGATTGCTCAAAATAAATTTACAATTATCAGGTGAAGAGTATTACTTAATTACCAATTACTTAATCATACTGTATTTAATTATTTGATAAAAATTATGAAATATTGTTTTTAAATCATGAAACTTT
Source organism: Schmidtea polychroa (assembly GCA_959609185.1). NCBI lineage: Eukaryota > Metazoa > Platyhelminthes > Tricladida > Dugesiidae > Schmidtea > Schmidtea polychroa. Next base: position 107,577 of record CAUHTR010000145.1, on the reverse strand, counting down.
TATTCATCTAAAATTTTATAAAAATGTTTTATAAATTTAATTTTAACTCTTTAATTTATTTCTGACAGTTTTCGAACGAATATGCAGTGATTGGATATGATAGGCTGGGCTTTGTAAGTGCTCTTTACAAAGAGAGATTATACTTCAATCGAAATATAGTATAATTTAAATTTAATATTTATAATAATTTTTATTCAGTGTTCAACATATAATGCATTAAGTATTTTAGCCATTTTAATAAACCAAGTTATTAGAAATCGTCACTGACTATTTATTTGAATGTTAATTAATTCTTTAAATATAAATGATAAAAAAAATCTATTCACCTGCAGGCTTCCAATGCTGATTTAAAACCAACAAATTGTTTTTGTACTTCTTCATCCGTTATAGATATCTCTTTAATGAAAGAATTAAAATTGTTTGCATTGTTAACAACGTTCGATGAATGCCTATGACTACCACTGACATTATTTAAGTTATTATTACCTCCCCCATTATTGTTAGCATTGTTATTATTATTAAAAATAGCTCTGCTTGGTGGTTTATCTAAACATACTATAGAAGTTTTGATAACAGATTTGTGAATAGATTTGATTTCTTCCATTAAATTTTTGACTGTGTCATTGAGAACTTCAGCCCTATGCGCTTGTAACCTTCGAGGTGTCATAAATAAACATGTCGGTAAGCAGTAACGTAACGCAGCAATTCTCCATAATTGTACCATTTCATCGCAAAAATATGCTGATGCATATGGAGAGTGCAGTGAATTGTTAGATTGGGAATTCGATTTTATACACGAATCTTGATTCAATTTTACGCAATACCACCACATCATTATCTAGATAGATAAATACCAATTACATATTAGATTATAAAAAATATAAAATTATTTGAAAACATGAGATTATTTTAGCAAAGTTGTATTTAGATTTCAAATCAAAATTTTTTGTAGTTTTTTTTTGAGTTTAAGATATAATTTCAGATTAACATGAACTCAAATTCGGTCGACTATGATATTTCCCATTTAATGGACTAGTTCTTTGACTTTCTGCTAAAGGTAATAGATTATAGTTAATGATTATTACTTATACAAATGAATATTAGTAACAATTAGGGTTTAAAACTATTCGTGTTTTTCGAATATTCGAATAAGAATTTTTTAACTATTCGAATTATTCGAATAATTCAACAATATGCTAAAAACAAAAAATTTAAAGAAAAAAGCAGTTATTTATTGAAATCGTTTATTTATCATTCAATAATTTAGACTGAAACAAACTCTTTAAAAATATAATAGCGTTTACGGATTCATCTTTCAATTTTTTGTTCTCAATTTTGACACCACTCGTTCGCTTTCCGTTGATGTTGGTTTCACTGTTTCATAAAGTGGCTTCATAAAGTTGAAATTCTTTGTTAAAAGAATTGAAATCATCCCCATTAATTGCTATTAAAGAATTACTTTCTGAATTATTCGAATAGTATTCGACGAATATATTCGTATGTTAAACCCTAGTAACACAATTTATGAATCACATAAATCACATAAATTGAACAGTAACACTTCGCTATATCTGCATAAATGGTATACGTATAAAATAATAAATATCACATCACTATGTGTCTGAAACAGGAAAGTTCTAAGAACCGGTAATATTTACTCGAGTAAGAAAGGTATATTCCTTAAGTGGTTAACCCATTTATGCCCAAATAAAAATAAAATGATTTAAGTAGAGCTTATACAAATGATGTAGTTTTATTCATCAAATTTTTACTTTTAAAATAATTGTTTCGGCCGATTTTGGGCTCGTGTTTGTGTGCGCGTTGTTAAAATGGTTATTCTCGTATGTGTGCCACACAGACGTGGACAGAAATTTTGATGCTGGAAAAAGGGTGGAATTATTTTTGTATTATTTTGGTTTATCGAAATTGATTGGAATTTGGGAATTTAGTGATTATGTTTTTTGTTTAAATATGTGAAAAAATAAGTCAACGGATTTTTAATTTAAATTTGATAAGATGAAAAAGATCGAATGCTGAAAAGAAAGTATATCACTGAGTTAATGGAACAAGAAGAGAGCAAGTTGTATACTTCTAATGGTTCTGAAGAAAAAGATAATTTGTTTATTGCAGAAGGATATCAATCACTACTTAAAGAATTGGGCTTGTCACTACTTTTTGATAATGACGTCGGTAATGTTGAGGAATCTGATTCTACTTCATTTATCAAAAAATCCCAAAATGCAAATCCCAATAGTAGACTAGTTTCGAGCTTAGAGTTGAATCAGCAATATTGTATACTTACCTGGCGCGAAGAGAAATCTTCGCATCTCCTGCATAATACTGATGAGAGCCAAAAGCTCGAAACTAGTCTACTATTGGGATTTGCACTGGGTATCTCAAAGCTTGTAGTGTTTATCTTATTTTATTGTTAGACATCCGTAAAAAAATATTTTAATCCATTACAAGTTAAAAATGCTAAAGGTTTACGGATGCACTTGTAAACAGTTTCTGTGTATGACGGTGTCTCCAGAGGCGAATATGATTTTTCATTCGCCATGTTTACAAGTTTGCAGATATTTGTTTCTGTGATTTAACGAATTTGCAAGTGATGTGATTTCCAGTGTAGCAGGTAAAGTATGCAATAGAGTTGAATCAGCAATATTGTAAATTAATTAAGTACCTGGCGCGAAGAGAAATCTTCGTGTCTCCTGCATAGTACTGATGAGAGCCAAAAGCTCAAAACTAGTCTACTATTGGGATTTGCACTGGGTATCACAAAGCTTGTAGTGTTTATCTTATTTTATTGTTAGACATCCGTAAAAAAATATTTTAATCCATTACAAGATATTTAGAAATTTATACATTTGTTCATTTTTGATTTGGCTTTTTTTTTAAATTCTACTTATCTTCATTTCGATTATAGATCAATGTATTTTTCATCTTTAAAACAAATTTTCAGTAATGGTTTTTTAGTGTTTTATCAAGTATTTAAAATATTATTGAAAAAGCTTTGGAATAATTTTGGAATAATTTCAAAATAATTATAATATCATGATCTTAAGATGTTATTTACGTCTCTAATCAAACATTGAATGTTACTTTAATTATTTTTAGATAATTTCTATCAGTTCAATTTATCAAAGAAAATATTCAATTCGTTGACAAATACAGATAACAAAATCTATTGTAACAATTAAGTGAATTTCAAGTGGTTTATAGACCATTTATAATGAGTACTTCTTAATTAAAATTGTAATTAATAGCAGTAAATAAAATTGGTACCAAAATATAATATCAAAAATAAGATAAAACTTACTAATTCAGAATCCAATAAACAATTTGTAAGTATTCTCAATAAACAAAGTGCGTTGCTGTCTTCTCGTCGAAACATATCTCGAATTATACTGATTAAGTTCCAAATGCCTTCCGGTTCTTTGCCTCTCATCGGTCGAAGTATATTTTGATATTCTTGTGCCAATAATGGCAAGTTATTTGATAAATGTCTAGGATCACTGAAAAATATTTTTTCTAAAATGTTCTTAACCGATTTTTTTAAAAATAAATAAGCATATTAGTTACAATTTTTTATTTTACTACTATTTCAAATGGTAAGTGAATTGAAAGGTTTCTCAGATTTGGTTTGATATTATTTTCTTGATATGCTAATTTATTTTGAATAAGTATTGAAATATTTATGTTAAAAAATTATTATTTGTAATAATTATTTAATTCCGTGCACATCATAATCAATATACTAATATTACAACCCCTAATCATTGTATTTGAGCAATTTCAATTTGAAAATTACATTTTCCCGGTCATCGCGAATACAACAGGCATTTTTGCAAGGGAAGTCTGTAATGTGTCACCTATGACTCGTCCCATGGTCATTTTCACTGTTGTACTGACTAATAATAGCATAATTGAATGATATTTACTGTTATGATAATTGTTGCCTTTATACATTTATGCTATTCGTTAAACTGAAAAATGAGTTTTTGTAAACAAAAAAATTTAGATAATAGAAAATAGACTTGTGAGAACAACTTTCGTCGGTTGAATTGCATTATAATAGCTTTCTGAGAAATATCCCATTCTGAAAATAAGCCATATTTAAGCTTCTATATTTTTCATTTCTATTTCTTTGCATGTGATGCTATAGACCAATGGTATTCAAAGTGTGGGTCGCGAAAAACTCCAGAGGGTTCGAAAAAGATTGTTTATATCATTTTGAAATATCTAATAAAAAACATCCTTTAAATTTTGTATAACTACATTTGTTAAAAAGTTTACTTGAAATGTTTTTTTGATATTTTCAAAAAAATTTGCTAGGTGGGGTCGAATCATTTTGTTATTTAAAGGTGGTCGCAGTCCGAAAACGTTTGCACATCATTGATATAGTCAACGTTTTAGAAGAAGCATATTTTCTATGGTTTCTTACAGTTTTACATTCTGTAAATGTTTTATTTTTTTGTATTCTTTGCTATAGTTTACCTCAATGTCTAACAGGTATTATTTGAATCATACAACTTATATAATAATAATAATAATAATAATAATAATAATGTATTTTATTGACAAAATGAATATAATAAAGCCAGTGAATCATGAATCCATTTCATCTGAATAACACGTAACCTCAATGCATTTCCACCCACATTCTTCATTTACAAATATCATCTAATGTTTTGTGCTATCAATCAAAAAACAGTCACTTCAAACGTCGATCGTAGTTTTCTTTGAATAACGCCATGTAAAATTGTAAATCTTTTTTATACATTTATTTTTTTCCCAATTAAATTCTCTCATTATAGCAGATATAAAATATTAAAAAATCACATATTAAATTATTAAATTAAGAAAATATTTATTAAAATTAATCAATTGTAAATAAAACTGTTAAAAATGACTAAATTAATTAATTAAAACGACAAATAACTTACCCATAAACCACTGGTTTTGGCACACAAAACTTCTGCAAAATCTTTGAAATGTTACCTTGAATGTAAGAATGATCGAAAAACCACATGGATTGATCTTCAGAAGAAGCGCCAGCTGTTAAATCTATAGTGAATAACTCAAAAAATTGAACAAAATCGTTTAGAATTCGTACCAGGGGCTCCTCGGATAGATTTCATGGGATTACTAGTTGATGCCAGCAATTCATCGAGGATGTTTTGAGCAGCTGGTAATATCTGAAAAATTGGAATAATGTTTTTATTTTCAAATCCAATAATGGAAATTTCAAATTAATTATAAGTGTAGTGCCCTTCCAATAATGTGGCACCCTCAGATAAAGTTTTATTTATTTAAAATTTATTTTACTTTTGTTATTATTCTTTATTTAGGGTGTAATTGTTTACGGCCACAACACATTTTACAAATTATATATATATATATATATATATTTACTGATTTATAGTCAAGCTTTTTAATAAATACATATATATATTTCAAAAGTAATTTATTTCAAATATATTTCAAAAAGTAACAAAGATAATTTAATGGAATTTTATGAGTAATAAAGAAGCTGCTTTAGATACTATCATGTTACTTTAGGACACGTGAAATAGTTTGAACAAAATAGCTTAGCAAATACCTTAAAATGAGCACTTAATGAAAAAAGGTTGGTATAAATGTCATAAACGTGAAATTAAATCAATTTTGGTTTGCTAAATGCTTATTCACAGTTTATTAACGGGGGTTTGCTGTATTTGATGACTTGTACTCTATAAATGCATTGATTTACTATTAAACTACAAACCTTAACATTTGTGCAAATACAATACTTAATCGATATTTGTAACACGTTTTATTACAGATGCCACAAAATGATTGAAGGTTTTTGAGCATTGAAAGACGCCATAAGCATATTATTATAGCAATTAATAAAACCTTATCCAATAATTATCCAATAATATTTTACTTCAATAAAATTTTTTTTTATTTTCATTTCTTTTCAGGCTAGATTAATATTTTTATTTATTTAACATGAATTTTCGTCAGTTTTTTTAAAAAATGAGATAAATGAAATTATTAAAAATGCTCAAATTTCTCAATGAAAATATTGGTCGTAATTGGTATGAGCAATTTAATTATTAATCTAATAAATCTTCTATTTAAAAGTGTAATTAAATATTAACATATTCTTAATCAAGTGTCAAAAATTGTATAGCATCTGTCACAGCATTAGTCATAGGGAGAAATGGGGCAATATCATCTCCTGCTGATAATATGCCTTTTCTAGCCTTTGAAACCTAGTGACACAGGTGCAACAGTAAACTATATCAGTCACCACACAAGTTTAAATTTTAAACTCAGAACCAGTATTTTTCTAATCTTAATAAGATTTAGTCCAATAAATACTGAGAATCATATTTTTAAGTAAAATTGAAGATTGGGCAAAAAAAATCGATGTTTTTTATTGAAATGATTGCATTTTGTAATTATACATTTGTAATTATTCATTTATCATCGCAGGTGGCAGTTTTGTTTAAAAACGGATGCCAGTGGAAACGAATAGCAATGTCTAAATTTCGATAATCGCTTTTGTTATTTTATCAAATGTTTATGCCACAAATTCTTGCTTTATCGTGATACTGATGAATAATTTCATTTTTTTATAATTTTTCGATAGCAGGATTATGTATAAAAATATAATTTAAATAAATAAATAGCTAAACTATTTTTGCAGTGAAATATTTCAACTTAAAATAGGTCTTGCTCACTCAAATACAAAATTTAACAAGTCTTTCTCATTCTTAGTCTAAATTGAATTTTTCTTTCCAGTTTTTTCTTTTTTACTTCATGTTTTAAAAATTATAAAAAAATATTTAATTAAATACTCAAATAAACTCGGTAAAGATTTTATTAATAAAAATCCCCATTCGTACATCTTTTTCACTATATATTTCGATAGTATCACTATCATCATCAGGTTACCTACATTCACGACGGATGAATATATATACTATATTGATAATATATAAACAAATTATAAAATATATAATTTTAAATTATAAATAAAAATTTTTAATAATCATTCTTTTTAAAAACAATGTTAAATAATCAATTATATTTAAACTTTTAAAATTATTAAAAATATTATTTTAATTATTTTGTTTAATTATTTAACATAACTATTATTAATATACATCAACATACAAAAACTTAATTAAAAACATTCAACACACAAGTATTCACTGCATTCTGCACATTGATTTTAGGATTAAAAGTTCTTATCAATAATGCTTCACATATCACACGCTCAAAACAATTATCAAAATCTTTTGATAAGATTTTAAAATCAGACATTCCTAATTCTCTTATACATACTTTATTGTGATCCTTAATATTGGACACTCCCTTCGGTCGACAGTGTTCTTGAACTCGAGTAAAGAGATGACGGGAAGTCTCTCCAATGTATGTGGCATTACACCCATTACATGTGAATTGATAAACGAGATCCGAACACAATCCAAAATCCAACCAATATTTAATTGTTCAATAATAAAATCTGAATAAATTTATATATTTTAAAACATTTTTTTGGTATTCAAAATCTCCAAATTTTGGTTTTATTTGCAACATATTTTCCAGTTTTATCCACTGATTTAAACCATTTTATTAATTTCTGAATGATAAAAAGATCAACACTAGACTCACCAAATACTCTACATGTTATGATAAGGAATATGCATTAATTTCCTGATTCAATTCAATCATATCTATATAAAAACAAAATGGTGCACAATTTTATGTTGAAGATTTGTTCAAACCACATTTGATTTTTCTTTTTGTATTGTACTCGTTATTAAATTTCATTTGTTTTTCCAAGTGAAATAAATAGTAATAATTATTATTAGTATTATTATAATAGAATAGCATTAAATGAAATATATTATTCAAAATAATAAATGCAAAACCTATAAAAAATTATGACAAAGAATACAAATTGTAAACTTACATCTGCTAAATTCATTTTTGAAATGAGAAATTGTGCAAATTTCTGTAAATCTTCTTTGCTGAGTTTAGACAGAGATTCTGATATTGGAGCTCTAATTTGAACATTTTTCGCTTCATGTATTCTGTAGAGACATGCTGCGACGACATGAGAACACCAAACTTTGTCGACACATTCAAGAAAATCACAAGAACAATGACAAGAAGTGATTCTTCCTCGATCGAATGTTACACCAACTTTAAAGATGTTATTGTAAACCGATTGCACGCCAAGATTATTTCCATTGTTTATTTGCCTCACTCCGTTATTTGCATTTGATGAGCCATTTACATTGAACTCCGAGTTCGAGTTAATAAACGTAGTGAAACCGTTATAATTATTATCATATTGCGGCTGTTGGATTGCTCCATTCGAAGACTGCGGTTGAGAATTGACGGGTCTTCTAGATACTTTTGCACTCAAATGAAATCCTAGAATCGAAGAAAAATTGATTTACATATTTTGCTAACTGAATAAATACTGTAGATAAAGCTTTAATAATAATATCAATCTTATGTAACTTCCAAATAGGTATATGCTGCATTTGCCTACATAGATTTTACACTCAACTTATTGCAAGGAAAATAGGGATTTTGAATAAGAATTCATCATGATTACTCATGTATTACTCATGATAATTAATAATTATGAACAAGCGAATTTGCAAAGGAGGAATAATACTTTATTTCAGAAATTACTGAATTTTAATATGTAGTGTATAGATATAATGGCAAATTTCAATTACAAGCTAGCACATTATTCTTATTTCTGAATTACTGTTAAAATCACTTTAGATTTTATACATTTCTTAACAATAGATAATTAAATTTGTGGAAGCCAAAAAGGCAGCATAAGAAGTAGAAGCGGAAGCCAAAAAGGCATCATAAAAAGAAAAAGCGAATAAAAACGCATAGAAGAAGAAACGGAAATCCAAATTACCGTAATAACTAAAAAAGAAAATGACCGAAAAAGAAAAAAATCCAAAAAGAAAAATGGCAAAAAATAAGAAAGTGGCATATAAAGACGAAGAAGCAAAAGAAAATCTTCAAAATCATAATCACGTAAGGTGACTCTAGTTAAGAATAAGGGTCTATAAAGGATCTGAATCTTATCTGTTTCTTATATATTAATTATATACTTGTTTATATTTTCTCTAGTTTAGAATAATGGTCTTAAGGATCAGGATTCTATCCTGTAATATTACATATTAATTGTGTACTAGTTCTCAATACTAATAATTAAATTGACTTTTATTTATTAACTTATTCTCATCGAACCAAACAGATAAAAATTTTACATAGTTATAATTAAGCCCTTTCTATGAATACAATTTTTTTATAATTGAAAGATACTTTGTACTATTTCCTGAAAATTGTCATTTTAACAAGCACACTATGCAAATATCTTTAAGTTGCAACTCATTTAAGCATCAATAAGATCAAGACCTTGGATTAGACATTTTCAAAGAGTTTGTTTAAGAATTTCGTGGAAATCTCATTTGGTAAAATTTTCGCTTTTAAATTTAATTTTGAATTCTGAAGAATTCTTATTTATTGGAAAATACTCCAAATTTTATTTAATGTTAAAAAGTTTTGTTTATTGCAAAACCTTATTTAACTTACTGAGTTTCATTGATATTACAATTTATATTATTAGTTTCCAGCAATTTGATTTGTTGTTTCATCAAAATCAATATTTACTCAGCTCTAAAATAAACAAAGATACAATCTGGTAAATATACTCGTATTAAATTTATTTTTTATTTTACATAAAAAATATACTGTATGTCAACAAACTTTAACAGTGAAAAAGAATATAAATTTTCGATTTCCTTAGGAACCTATATCTTATCGCCTAAATGTTAAAATTTCTTTAATCTTAAATATTTTGATTTATCAATTAACCCTTTCAGGACTTAATTAACTTATGGAGCAATACTAAGTATTTAGATATTAAATTTGTTTAGGCTGATGAGGTTTTAATAGGATTACCAACATTAAAATTCGGATTATAAATTTGGTTTAAAAAATTTTAATATTTTCGTCTTACGTACACAAACAAGATTTTAATTCGGGATTTTTTGGGATATATGTGTCCCATAGTCGTTAGAGGGTTAATAACATTTTCCTGAATTTACCAAAGCTGTTTATGGTCAATCATTAATCGCTTAAAATTTATACAAACAACAGTTAGATCATAAAATTTAAATTCGATTTGGAATTAAAATTGAGAATATAAAAAATACCAAAACCTACACTTTATGAAAAATAGTATTGCAAAAATTACAAGCTTAAATTGAATTTCTAGAAATATAAAAAAGAAAACAACTGTTTCAAATTTAACTGTTTCATGTGTGATTTATACGTTACAAAAACCATTGTATTTTTTGTATGGAAATTTTAAAATACATTTCACAAATTATACTACGTTTATTTATTGTTATTGATCCATATGTAAACTGATCAAAAAATATTCAACGATTCAGATAGGCATAGTAATAAAAGAACTTTGTGAATGGGATTAGCATATATTTTACGCTTAGTTTTGTGTTTTGACAATGAAATTCGTGATTAAACACTAAGTTTCAATAATTTTTTTAAATTTTAAGAATTTGAAAACAAAAGTAGAAAACGCATGAAAGGAAATTAAATTTATAAATAATTTAACTTAAAATATTAAAAAATTTTAATGAATTTTATTGCGTAATAACTATATATTATTAAAAATTAATTATTCAAAAATTTTAAATGAATTTCAACTTAAAGAAAATGGGCGACGCTCTAGTGTATGTCGCCCAAAATTTTAAATTATTTTAACTCAATAACTCAATAAATAAATTGATATGTATACACTTTTAACATACCCACCATGAAAGTTACTGATATTTTTGAGTTATTCACAATTATAAATGACAATGAGCTTTTAATTCGATATCTACAAACGCATCACCTGATTTCTTCAACAAAAATTTGTCACTGTGGACGCAACATGTCCTTAATTAAAAGGGCACAAACAAGTGACGGTTTTGTATTTCAATGCCCGAGGAAATGTGGTCAGGTTTCTATTCGAAAAGGAAGTTTTTTCGAAAAAAGCAGAATGCCCCTTAAAAAACTGGTGTTATTTACGTATTTTTGGCTGCAAGACATTCCCACGAACAGGATACAGTCGATGATTGGTATGGCTAACCAAACAATTTCTGATTGGAATAATTTCCTATGTGAGGTGTGCTCGGAATCTTTACTCGGAATGTCGGATGATGAAAGAATGATCGGGGGAGAAGGTGTGATAGTTGAAATTGATGAAACTTTGATTTCAAAGAAATGGAAATATTATCGCGGAAGAAGATATCCCGAAATATGGTTATTTGGAGGAACCGAACGTGGCAAAAAAAATGGTTTGGACAAATTGTTCTTGAGAGAAACCGAGAAAATCTAACTGCTTTGATTGAGAAGTTTATTAAACCGGGCAGTATTATTTACAGCGACAGGTGGCCCGCGTATTGGACAGAAACTTATAACCTGGAACATTTAAGAAATCAAAATTATATCCACTTATCTGTTAATCATAAACTCTGGTTCAAAGATCCAGTAACCGGTGTCCATACCAATAAAATGGAAGGATGGTGGGGAAATATTAAGGTTGACATGAGGAAAAGGCGAGGAATGAATGTTGAACAAAAGATTAATTTTCTTGATTTTCGATTGTGGCTTTCAAGACAAAATGTTGATGAAGAAGATATTTTGATTATATTCTGGCGCTTGGTTGCTTCGAAGTATAGTTTCGATGAATAAATTTTTAATAAACGTATTTACTTATATTTCATTTAAATATATTAATTTAATTTTAAATTAATTTAAAATTTTGGGCGACATACACTAGAGCGTCGCCAGAAAATGTTTACGTATTTTCAATTACTAAAGAGTAACAAACAATATTAACTTGCAACGGACAGAAGCTTTGTAAAATATATAAGAATTATGTTATGATTGTATAAAGACGTTGAAATCCAACAAAATTATTTAACTTCAAACACGAAACTTAAACATCTCCAAATGTTCTAGAGAAATGTAGATTATGTATAATAAGAAATTATGTATAATATGCATATAATAAGAAATGTAATACCAAAAATTATTCATTTCACCTCAATTCAATCACTCATTTCGTCAAGAGTTTTGAAAATACAAAAGGTTTTATAAAATCTGAAAGGAAAATTTTAGAAGTGCAAAAGCCATAATGGAAAATGATTAAAAAGCTAAAATTCACGAATATGATAATTTATCAATTGTTTTTACTGACATGTATTCAAACTAGACGATGAACTTTCACATTTTTCTTCATTTATCAAAAATTCTATAAGATAAATTTCTTCAAAGCAGTGTTTTGGAAGAGATTTCAAAAGTCATTGTTCTCCAAGATCTCATAATATAACTCATTTAAACTATTATTCATTGAGAATCGTTAACATCCTAAGTTAATCAAAGTTTCCATTCTGATATTTAGGATGATTTACAACAGAAAAAATTTCAAGAGATATAAAATATAAAGTACCGAATTAGAAGACCTGTTGACAATTACACGATGTATTCAGACCTTATCATGTTTTTTGTCATAGGTCATTGAAGTCACATAAAAGTTCATAGATAAATTTTATTGTAAATAAATCTTATTTGAAGAAAAAGTGGCTCAAAGACTTGCAATTCTGTAATAATATTGAAACGAAACTAAAAAATGAAATTAAAATATTTTGGATATAATTGAAAGACTAATTATCATATTAATATTTCTCAATAATTCTTATAACTTTATCTAAGCATCTATTTATATAATAATATCTAAGTTTTATGTCCGATGTTAAATGAAATTTATCTTGAATCCAAGAAGATATAGAGAACTGAAAATAAGACAATTAGATAGGCCTTAACTCAAAGGGGTGATTGAGAATGTTTTGGAACTTGAAATATTTTAATCAAACTTACATATAAATTTTAAATATATTTAAATCACCCGATTCAGATTTTTATTACAAGACTTTTGCTTATTACACAATTTTTATTAGATCGATATTTCTATTCGAAATTCCTAGGTTAGTTCGTAAAAGTTGTTTCAATGTTCGTTCAATGTCGGTTGACATTTATTTCGAAACCTGGAAAATATTTAGAGATAAATATAAGACAGGCACATAGATCGTAACTCTAAGTAGTACATGAGTATGTTTGGGACTTGAAATTCTTCAGGGTCATCCATAGCGAGTGGAGAAGTTTGAAGTCAAAATTAAAATATTTTTATTTTCAGATAAATTAGTTGAAAGGTAAATATGTTTTTTTATAAATAATACAAATGTGAGATAACGTGTTTTACGAATATAGTATTCAGAATAATACTCTCAAACCAACAATTCATTATTTATTGGGATTTTTACTGATAAATATATCAACCGATTAAAGAAATATTTAGTTTTAACGAGTTCTCGAATATTGGATTATTACTAAAAACGGTAAACATGGACATATTTTTCATGAATTAATATAAAAATAGTGTAATTTATTATTTATTAACTACAAAATTTAACTATACTAATCATATATACACCGGCAAATATAGCTTGTCGTAAAGTGTCTTTTCAACTTTCTCTTTGGTCTCATCTATAAGTTTTCAATTTTTTAAGTATGTATCTTGTTGTTATCGGGCCCCCAAAATTGTATCCATACACAGCCAAACAATGGTCGTAAATCACATTATCAAATTGGATGACATTTAATTAAGAAACTTTTAATAAGTTAATAATAATAAATTAATAAGTACAATTGAATCCGGATTATCCGGCCAAAGTCTGCCGGATAATAAAAAATTAATTAAATAAAACTTTTATGAATCACCATTGGATATAAACAAGCAACTACTGTTTAAAATTTGCTTTATAATATCCAGTCATCTTTCCTATGTTTTTAATTTTCGAATAAAGTCAGTTAAAGAGGTTTGTTTCGCCGATTTCCAAATTTTGCATGAAGTTAAATCTTTCCAATGCTTACTTAAAACATAATCAATTGGTATGAATTTATCTTGCTTTTTCATATATCTCAAAGTGGATTCGAAAATTTTATTTTAACTGATTCAAATTCTGAATTTATTATTTAATAATTATTTTTAGGACTGTACCGTTTTTCGGCTCCGGCAATTTCTTGACAGTTAAAATTCCGAAATATTTGCTCCATGTTATTAATATTTCATTATGCTGTATAATGTAATGGTCAAATAATATTTTCACTTATTGTCTCTACGGTGGGTTAATTTACGCCAGTAAAATAATTTCGATTGAAATGCACGTTTATAATGTTAATAATAACATTTATTTCATATCCCATTTAATGATTGTGACCCTGTGATTGTATTGAAAAGATTAGCTGGAGTGGTAATCTTTAAATTGATCAGACCAGAAATATTACACACTCCTGAATATAAGCGGAGAATGCAATTAATATGTGATAAGTAAGAGCTCCGTTGTGCCAGCAATATATTACCTATATATTACCTTTACATTTATATATAAATGCCTGTAACATAGAAGTTTGATTTTATTTAATAAATTAATCATTCCGATGTGCTGCTGTCATTTTATTCAAAAATTGCGCTCAATAATTACTCAAGTGCATTTCTAAACATCGTTATATCTCGTATATCGTTTTGTATTTAATAGTCATTTTATTTAATTGTTAAATTGAACCTCATCAGTAAATGACATAGCAAAATGATATGACAAATTTAGGTATTAACAATAAACGAATGTTTAAATTGTAAAAGGAACTTGAATAGTATGCCAATTTTTATTATTTAAATTTTGGAATATCATATAAAATTTATTAATGGAATTAAAGTTTTAATTAGTTTTAATAAATAAATATCCATAAGGTGCAAAAACTATAAATAATGAATATTTATAGTTAATGTCAGTAAAAGTGAAGGTCATTTTCTAGAGTAACAAATTGAAAATTTTCCGTTGCAAACCTTTATTTGCATATTCTACTGTCATTTGCAAAATATATATTTTTAAACCTTTTCTTTTAATAACGTTTGTTTTGTCTAAAGCATATCTGTAAAGATTAATTTGAATTCTGTCGAGCAATATTTTTATTGAAAATGATTATTTGGAGAAATTCTGATTATTTTATCTCAAATTTGATTAACAATGAAAATTTAAAAAACTATTCAGATAAAATTAAATGATATCTTTGTTTAGAAATTGCACTTTAAAGTTAGTTCTATAATATTCTTTGAAATCATACATTTATAGCGTTTAATTAAATTCCTACCAATTTGTAAACAATCTTGAACCGCTTTGGTTTTGTACAAATTTTCACCCCGAATAAATTCGTCAATATTACCACACCCCAAGCATGAATACAATCTGATTTCTTCTTCACTGGATGGAAAACTATAGAATGCAATTAATTTGATTAACTCCTCTGGAAATGGAACACCGCGTTCAGTTAAATCAAACCCAGGTTGTATTGCAGCAACAACCTTGGCAGCTTGATTCAATAACTTTTTAGGTTGATGATATTTTGCTTCATCTATATATATATAAAACGCATTCAAATTCAATTCATATTTTCATAAAATGTCATACATGAGAAATTATTTATTTGTTGATTATTTGCATTATAAGCCTTTTTCCATCCACGCCAATTATTTATTTGATCTTCAGAATCACTTAGCCATGAATTTACGGAATCATCATCAAATTGATCACTATCAGCAAAAGAAATTTGGTCGGCATCAGTGTTTATCATAATTTAATAACTTATAAATAGCTTTTCGCCATAAACTGCAGCTGTCTTATTTAATACATCCAAACAAAAATATTAAATTAAATATAATTTTATAATTTATTAAGAATAATTTTATTGTAAAATTTTATCTTCTAAATTAAATGAAATATTTTTAAATATATTTAATTTATTTCAATCTATAATACATTTCATGTTTGGATATAATTTCATAATATTGAATTTATTATTAACAAATAATTATTTGTTGATTTAAAAAGCTTAAATTTTATTAATTTTTAATAAATTTTAGCGAGTGATTATATATTTTAATATATAATTAAAAGTTTTTTTAATATTGGTTACTTGTAGCAAGTTGAAATTAAATATTTCAATTATAAAAAAATAACTTTAGAGTGTCAGTGTTCAGGGTAATTTGTTTGTATGGTCTCAATTAAACTTGACCTCAAAACACCAAATTATCCTATTCTCTTTCATCCGTTATACTCTCGCTATATCCATAGTTACTGGTTGAAAATCAACGGGCGGTAGAAAATCATTTCCAAAACTTATCTTCATTGCATTTTATTTTTATTTAACGGGTTTATAACAATAAATAAATGGCTCTACGTCATATTTTGGTTTTCAATTTATAGCTGGGATCAATAATCTTTTGTTACTTTTCTTTAATGGTTTATTTCTCTGGATGATAATCAATGCCCGTAAACTCTCAAAAATGTAACCAGGGATCGGCTTTTACTTATTATTTTATCAATTCTGCTGGGTTAGTAGATGATACAAAACATTATTGACTGATTCCAACACAGCCCTTACATTGCCTCCTTTCGACTGACATCGTTGTTAAGCAACTTTGGTAATGGGTCAAATTTTTGGTTGTCAGAAAAATCTGAGCTCCCCTCTGGAGCTCATAATTCTGTGATGAGCTTTTGGGTTTGCGAATTACTAATAATTTAATTAAGTCAACCATTTAATGAAATTTTTTGAGAGATGAATCGGTTTTCCTACGCATTTATTAATGAAAATTTAAAAATAAATTCGTCCTATTTTAATATAAATTGACAATAAGTAAAATTATGGATTCGCGCGAAGTACAACCGCGGAAGTCATTATTTTCCGGGATGTCCATTATCCGTCTCTTTCGATTTCTGCTAATAAGGTATCTAGGTCGAATTCGTTCGGGAATTCGAGGGGCGAGGCTTCCTCGGGAATCTCTATTGTAAGAGAGGGTGTCCCGAGATATTTTTCCATGTGAGCTGCTTTTGCCAAATGAGTGGCAAGTTTGCGTGCATTGTGCTCGGCCTTGGTGAGGTTCTTCCGCCGAGACCTTTTCTGGGGTGGTTCTGGCACAGGTGTTCTTAAGTTGATAATCGGGAAATTAAGTTTATAACCGGCTGCTGAACTTCTAGAGCCTTTGATGTGACCGGGGCTAGTACTACCAGTGCTGACAATGAGCACCTCAGGCAAGCGAGTGGGGCGAGATGCGGGCGAGAGATGGTGACCTGGGATGATCGTCAATCAATATTACATTATTATTTCTATTATATTTAAAAACAGTTAAATGATAATTTAAGCCTTTTGCAACGAATAATATATTTAATGAAATAATTTCGACTATAAGATAGTCCTTTTCATTAAATATATTATTCGCGGCAAAAGGCTTAACGCTTACAACACTCCTGGGATATTTTATATCCCAAACAATACTGAAGAAATAAAATTCAGTGTTGAAAGGGTTAAATTATCATTAAATTGTTTTTAAATTTAATTAATGCTGCTACCAAGTAATCATCAATTTATATTTCTATTATAATTATTATTATCTCCTCATTACTGTTATAATTATTAATATTATATTCTGTTGGGCTAAGACGTAAGGTAAAGTAAAAATAAAACATAGCAGAATAATGATAATAGGAAGCAGCAAAAATACCTTAAAAGTAAAAAATAGTTTAAAAATAAATATAAAATAAACATAACAACGAAATAAATAGAGAAAATAAAACAGAGTATTAAAAATAGAACTAAAAGAATTAGAAAACCGCAGAGTAATGATAAAGATAGAAAATAACCTAATATTACCAATTTAATAAAAAAATATTATAAAATTTGAAATAATACCAAGAAAAACAGAAACAAAAAGACAAATAAACAACAAAACATTTAATTCAAAAATAATTTAATAAAATAACAACCAGATTCTCTGATTGGTCCAAATTTCATAAGAATAACTATATAAGGACCGCACAAAATGCCAATAACTAATGTTCATTTTAACGAAAAATTAGCTTAGGTGGAACTTAATTCAATAGTCAAACTATTACTTGGGAATTTGAAAACTACTACTAAACCACGAATTGCATACTTAGTAAATTTTTATTTTTACGTATTCTGTTTTTCCGTTTAATGGGTAATCTTGTAATGTATTATAAAAATTAAACATGTTACAATGGAAATGGTTCCCTTTTCGCTTTTCATTTCAATAGAGAGTGATGATAAATAGCCTTTTTATATGACGTTTTAATGAATTATGATAGATAATGCTTATGAAGTCATAATAATGAAACAATTTATTTGATGATAAAATGAAAATAGATTGATGATACTGGTATCCAAAAGGCCACAGCTTGGGGGCATCAGTTTTTCCTCGGGCCAGTAGGGCGGCTGGCATTTCAGCAGCATCGCGGATTTGATTGGGTCGATAAGTGGAGGATTCTACACCGATCTGTCACCGCTAGAAGTTATTGTCAGAGAGTTGAAATTAGGAAAATAATATCGAATATAAAGTCATGGATGTAGAAACGAGCGCAATGACTGAGGGAGTCTGCATTCTTCTTCACGTTCCACCGGCAAGACGTTAATTCCATTATCTTTAACTTGTAAAGTCAGTATTTCTTGAATTTTCATCGAACAGTACGATTTTCTGGATCCATAAATCTAGGCCGAGTTAGGGATATATAGCGAATTGAGTGAAACAACGACACGTCTAATAATCGTGATCCAATTTAGGTGATCACCCTACACTTCGCACAATAAACAGATAATACCATTCGCCGAGAAGATCGATAGGATAGGAAATTCCACGACCATAGTTCTGCTATCTGAGATAGGTGAACACAAATGAACGATAAAAACCAGTAGATCACATGGGTCTAACAGCCATACAGACTTTCATTCCCAGTTAATTAATTTTAATCACAATTCAAAATCATCGAGCACTCACCGGCTTATCAGAAATAGACGATGTGGACAAGGATGCTTTCCCAAAATTTATCAACCGGTTCGCAGTGATATTTTCTTACAAATTTTTTTATTTTTTTAATATTAATATTTCCATTAAAATATTATGGTTTGTCAGAGTAGCAGACTAAGTCAAGAATATTTAACTATCGTTCATATTCTGTCCAACAATAATGTAATAGGATAAAAGAGAATAAAAAAATAATTCAACGAGGTAAAAATCACTTTTTTTTATTTATTCATTTCAAGAGATACAAAATTTATATTAAAAAAAACTGAACATAACAAAAAAATTGTGAAATTGCATATATTAGTAAATATTATTGTTATAAAGTAATTATATTATTTAAAATATTTCCAAATAGCTAATTGATTTTCAGTATATTCTTTCGGTTTAGATTTTGGTTATGGTTTGGTTATGGTTCCTCAACCAAGTTTTTACATAGGGAACTGCGTTCCAAGTTTCTAATGGACGACCAACTAAGTTTAATGTCATCAAATTTGATACTGTCTGCACTGTTAATCTGGCTCTTATATCAGCAATTATGATGTTCATCAATGAAAATCCTCGTTCTGCTTCAGCACTGCTAACGGCAACGGTATTAACCATATTTTTCGCTTTTTGAATGTTTTCTGCAATTTTACTAATTTGCTGATAGCCATTGTTTATTATATTTTCTACATAATCACGGAAATCATTCTTATCGATATCAAAATTAAAAACTTTTCGAAATTTATCAAAATTCTTTTCGGCCTCTATCCACGGAACTACAGTATCTTCAATTTTCCATGTGCCCGGCTCTAGCAAATTGGCTAGCTCATAAATAATGCTATTATCAATATTTTTTGTTACTATTTGATCCGAGATGAGAGCAATCCATCAATCTTAATTTCATATTTTGTATGATGCTGTCAATGAGGGAATCTCTGGGAAGGTTTCCATAAATTCTGTTTTCGACGAAGATAATGTTTTTGAATGCTTCAGAGTTTATAACTTCATCCACTTTTTTTTCGTAATGACCGCGACGATCTTTGAGAATTTGAAAAGCGTTAATTGTTCTTCTAATCAGTTGATCTCCCCTTGCAACATTTATATTTCTAGCTTGAAGGGCATTAGATAGTAGAGAGCACTCCTGTAGGATGTCAATCATTAAAGCTAAATCTACTAGAAAACATTTGTTTTGTAGTCGTTTTGCCATTCCAGACATTTTTTGGTTAGAAGAGAGCAACGTAAACAAAGCAGGGTAGCTCCGCCATACAGCAAGAGCAGATCTTAGGCTGCACGCAGCCCATCTTGGTCCTAACACTCTTCCAATCTTAATTATTTCAAAACTAAGCTCCTGGGAAATATTATTCAGTTCTTTTTGGTTTTTATTAGATTGATGAAAAATACAATATATTTTGTCCATGAAAACTTTAAAATGATTAACCTGTTTGATATCGTTTATGGAATCATCTAAAACAAGTTGTAGACGGTGATTGAGACAGCGCCAAATAATAACATTTGGAAACATCTCTTTTATTCGTACGCTGACTCCAGATTTACAACCGAGCATTACGCTAGCACTGTCAGAACAGCATCCTATTAAATTCAGTTTTAAATAATTTGTATCAAATCCAACAGCAAGCAATATATCCAACAAACTTTGAAAAATAGTATTCGCATCTTGTGCGTCAAGCTCCACAATATCTACGAACATTATTGGGGATATTTCAGAAGATTCTACTGTAGAAGATTCTACTTTGATGAAAACTATAAGCGTTGATTTACTGGAAATGGTGGAAGCTTCATCAATAACAGTACAAATTTTTAAATTATTCTTAATAATCGATATAAACAATTCTTTTTTAGTTTCTTGCGCGATATGCTCTACTATCTTACTTGCATTATGTCAAGAATGAAGTCCGGTTCCCATGTCCAACCCGTTTTTTACTTGAAGCTCTATTACACTTTCTATGTCTGAAAACGGACGGTTTCTTTTCGCTAGGCTGTAAACAGTGTTGAAGATTCTTGTAGTAGAACTAATAAATTTCTCGTTCATCTTATCGATGCATGATGTAAAAGTTTGTTTTTCAAGTATCTTGGCATGTTCAACAGCTAGTTTGTGTGCTTTTGTTGCAAAATGTTCACTCATTTTTTTCCTTAAAGATGCTTGTTGCACTATTTTGTCTTTCCCCGATTTCGTAACTTGACATTTTTTCCATTCCTGAGATATTAGTTTTGATTCCATTTTTAAACAATACTCACATCCCAATTTCTGATTACTGACAAATAGCCCATCATATTTAATTTTAAACTCCTTCAACTGTTTCGCATCCCAACAGCTTGGTAAATTATTATTGTCCTCATTTTGGGAACTAGGAATCTCTAGTATTTGTTCCTGTAAAGTTATTGAAACTGCTTCTGTCTCTGTTATAGTCGACCTGCTATCATTACTTACTGATGTTTCTTCTCTTACTTTTTTCGAGAAATATGTGGTTAACATATTTTGTCTCTTCATCTTCAAAAAATAAAATAGGTATTTAAAAATAAATTATTTAACTTAAAGCATGAAAATAGTTAATTGAACTTACCTTATTAATTTGTTTAAAAATCTGCTGTTTTATTAGAAAAATAATTAACTATAATGTATAAAAACTGAACAGAACAAAACAAATAATAACCGATAAAATGAAATATTTAGATTGAACTTTTTCAATAGAAATTAGAAATAGATTTAACTTTTACATATATATCTATCTATGGTAACTTGATAAAATTTAAAATTTTTTTAATTTTTTTTAAAATTAACTGAAAGATTTCTATAAAGTAAAAAATTAGAATCGCAATGAAAACTAGATAAAATTTTCAAACTGTTTATATAAATTTGCACCAAATGGTAAAATAAATTTTATTTAAATAATTTTTTTTTGCGTATTTTTTTTTGACAAAGTAAAAAATTTCTTTTTCGCTTATTTTAATAGCCGGTTCGCACGAACCATAGAATTTACATCTAAAGGTTCGCACGAACCGGTGCGAACCGGTTGGAAAGCATCCCTGGGTGTGGACCTTACAGGTGTCCGGTTGATCAACACGCACAGAGCTAAGTTCAATCGATTACCACTTTGCTCTCTGCAACTAATTATGTATGAAATTTAAGTCATAATTTGCAGCGATAATCTTATCAGTAGAACTTAAGATAAGCAAGCTTGCGAGTGCCGTCTTTAGTTAGTTAATACTAATTTTTTTTATCTAATTGAAAGCCATAAGGCATTGACACTCAAGCCTATCTACCACTCACAGCTGATTTCTTCTAGTTGACGAATTGTTCAAATGTCGTAAATTAACTAATTACCTAAGTGATGATAAATAAAACTCTACCACCTTTTCTGGTACGCGGATTAAACTTTTTTTCAATTACGATATTTCGTTTCCTGATTACTGGTCGCGTGATTCACTGAGCGTCCCTTTGCTTCTTCGACCAACTGGCGGGTTGTCTGTTTTTGAGCTCTCTTTTTATACTTTTCCTGTGAGAGCAATTATCTTCAGAATTGCAATTAATCATCTTCTCGAATCCTAGGTAAACATTTGAAGGTTTCCAAATTATTTTAATTTGTTCGTTCTAGATTGGCGCTCGGAATATTCTCTCTTATCTGATCAATCGGGTCTCACTACGCTCCGGCTTCCCAATAATTTTGGTTTTTCGTATTAACTTTCTCAGTGTACCCCTTATTAACTTTCATTATGTTTCCTGAATTTGTCTTTCAATTTGGCGTTCAACCATACTGGTTTCCCGCGTTCATTATTTATTTTCGATTTGTAATAAATTTTAACTAATTATATATATATATATATATATATATATTGGTCCCAGTACTAACCCCAACAAATAAATGTATTGAGTCATTTTGGTTTTGCCAAATAATAATAATAAATGTCTTTAACCCTTTAGTACCTAACGGTACTTAACAGTCTTGCCATTATTTTATTCCATAATTTAGTCATTTGATAGTATTTCGACCTCTCATGTCTGTCGGTACTTGTAAGGAACACATATCGTTGGGACTAATACGCTGCGATGAACTAATATATACACATCTGTCGTGACTGTTGGTTCAGCAGTTGTAGCGTTTCGATTAAAATTTATTTTTTTAATTGAATTCAGATTTGGGCATTAAAGGGTTAAATTGTAAATTATTAATAATTAAATTATTATAATTAATTAATTTTTATAAATTAAGTTTGTATATATAACCAGCAATTTTTAATTAAAACCCTGTTTTTAAAAGCCGATAATCCTTAAATAATATCAAATACAATGTTGACTTTAAAAGAACAGTGTTTTCATATAGGTATTTATAAAATCCAGCAAAATTTAATTTCATGTTAATAAATTTGTTTTATCAAATCATTTGCATTTTAATACTCGGTAAAATATTACGCATAAAATTCAATAGCAAAAGTAATGATATTATTATCTATTTATTTTTGTTAATATTTAATTTCAATTTTTCAAAAATAATTCATCTGGAATTAATAAATTTGAAAATTATTTAGATCGAAAGACATGCTTAATTGATCATCTGAAAATTAATTGGCTTATTAAATTGAATGTCAAAAGAAAATTCAATACATCAGACAAAAAAGAAAACTCCATGAATTATCAAACACAACAGATGTATCCAATTGGTCAGTCGAATCAGATCTCTAATAAGTCTGTTGAATATTTAAAACAGCCAATCCAGTCATTCATAAGTGAAGAAGAAGCATTTCAAAACTCGAATTTAATAGCAAATAATTTCCAATCAATCCAACAATCAAATGATCCTCAATTTCTTCATATGTTTGATGCGAATTATCCTACATATGTGCCGCAAAATCTCAATGGACAAATTAATACTCCGCTATATCCAATCCCGAATATCAATCCTATTCCTAATGCTAGTAATGCAATAAATTATCAATTTAATTACACAACTAACGAAACCGGCCCCGAAGGATACTATATAGGATTGCAAAATACTAATTTCATTAATAACTCTGATTATTATCGAACAATGGTCAACATGAACCACCTTCATTCATTTTTACCACAAATGAATTACCAATCAAACCAAATAGCCGTTTTAAACAACATCCAAGTGAATTCAATTGAGCCAACGAATTATTTGAACAGCAATTACATTAATGTCAGCTCGAATAACATTGAATCGGTTAAAGCCGCATCAAACGAAATGAATCAAATTATTCAAAAACGAATTGTCCAATATCAAGATAAAAATGTTCCGTATAAATCTCAAGAAAATTTCCGAAAGTCTTTCAAGTCAACTCGAAATAAATCGAAATCGATTTCATTAAAAGGAAATCCAGTAAATTCTTCAGAAAACAGCAATCGAAACAAGTCGACAACAATTCACCGAACGGCAAATTTACCAATCACAAACGAATCCTCGGAATCAAATATTTCTAATGGACAAAGTATCGACTTGCTTGTTACGAATCTTGATTATAATATTAGCGCGAAAGAATGGAGGAAATTATTGCTTAATCAATTTCAAAATGCAATTAAACGAGTTCACAGTGTTTTGATTCAAACTCAACCAGATGGATCGAATTGTGGAATAGTGCGATTGGGCAGCATGGAAGACGCCCGATTGGCTATTTCTCAATTTCACCGAAAGAAAATTGGATACAAACGAATACAGGTTAATCTCGTTAGTAATAATACAATTCCATCGCCAATTAACATCAAACAAGAAGTAGCAACTTTATTGAAATCTGTTGCTGGGTATTCTTTGTCGGTCTATAAATTCATGGAACTTTATGAAAAGAAATATCATCGAAGCATATGCATTTCTGATTTTTATAGAATGAAAGACTTTGTGGAAATCAAGGATGTTGGAGGAAATCAAAATTGGAAAATAATAAGCTTGACTAATACTGCAATAAATTCCATTACGCAAGCCTCAAATCCATCAGAAGTATGTTGATTACAATATACCTTTTTAATTTTTCACCATATCAAACTCCACTGAGATACACCTTTAATATTGGGGAAAAATAGATAACGTTATAATATAGAAACACTTGATGTTATTCTTTGCAAGTGCAATGAGATACACTACACTATAGAAATTGAAAAAGTGAAAAAAATAAATACGGAACACAAACATAACTCATTAAAAAATAGATCCAAACTTACAATATATATTTATGAGGCAATATTAGCAATATTAATAACTTTATTTTAGACAATTTTAAGAAAAAAATGATAGTATAAAAAAGATATCGTAAAATTGATTTTAAAGTTGATATAAAAATTTCAAAAATTACTCAAAGACAAAATTTCATGAACCATAAAAGTTTGAGATTAACTACTAAAATATTAAAAACATTTTTGAATTACCGGTTACCCTCGACTAACGCGGTATATTGGTTGATCTTAATTACTGGATGTTATTCAATTTTGCTTTCAAAAATTTTACGCAGGGATCCGCCATTTTTCCCAATTCATAAATGTTGTTCTATATAGTCTATAAACAGAAATTGTTTACAAGTGGATCCGTAAAAGCTTCTGTGTATAGACTATTTTGGTCTCCAGGGGTGAATATGATTTTTCATACGCCATGTTGACAAGTTTTCAGATATTTTTTCTGTGAATTAGCTAATTTGCAAGTGATGTGATTTCGAGTGTTCCAGGAAAGTATGCAATAGAGTTGAATCAACAATATTGTATACTTACCTGGTGCGAAGAGATATCTTCGCGTCTCCTGCATAGTACTGATGAGAGCCAAATGCTCGAAACTAGTCTACTATTTGGATTAGCACTGGGTATCACAAAGCTTGCAATGTTTATATTATTCAAATGTTAGACATCCGTAAAAAAGAATTTTACACAATTATTTATATTATTTATTATTCTTTTATTTTCGAGTTGGCAGATTTTTCAAAAGTGTTATTTCTTTCTTAATTGTGTTGGTGATTGCAACTTCTTGCATTCCTTCATTTTATTATACGTGTTTTATTTATTCTCAATGTGTTGTGTACTTTACTTTGTATTATTTGGTGAATAATCATAGATTTTAATTCTAATTGGTGCGGTTTCTATGCTATGTATTTCCGACTCATTAAAACAAGCTCTCAATTTTTGGCTCTAGCCCAACACTTATAATAATTTTTTATTTAAACTAGAGGATTTTTTGCTTAATTATTTACCGGTAAATTTTTACCGAGGTAGAAACCCTAATTTCTAGTTTGTAGATAAATAACGTTATTAATGTTTCATTTCAATATTCAGTCATTTTCCTTTTAGTACCTCAATAATTTTTTAATAATTTCTGTACCCATATCGTCCAATTTTTTAAATAAAAATTGCTATACTCCTACAGTTATTAAAGTTGTACAATTTTTTTTTAATTCTCTGACTCCAGTTCCATTAGTGAAAGAACACCTAGTAGATCTATCAAAAACTGTATTCAGATTGAACGCTTTTAATGTTTTATTAATATAGTCGGTAATTGGGATAAAACTTTTATAAAGGAATAATTAACAGCAAGTTTTTCTTCAAAAATTAATATTTCTCATTCTGATTTTTTGTTGAAAAAATAATCCCCTTTAAAATCACATTCCAACATCTGGGGCAGTGGCGTACCAAGGATTTCTGGGGCCCTTGTGCAGATTTTGGGACGCACAAAATATTTGTCGAACGAAGTGATCCGAGGAACCAAACCATAGGCAGGCTTTGGGGAAGGTGATTAGCAACTCTCTCAGTAAATTTGCGCATTTGAAAACAGAAATAGTAGCGTTTCGGGTTGGGTTGAAAGGATATTTTGTTACTTCTCGGTATTCTCTGTATATAGAATGGGCACATGCCAGGTACCATCATGATATAATGAACAATAATTGTTGTTATTGTCACTAATTTATTGAAACATAATTTGATATAGTTTACAACTATATCCAATATAGATTCCTAATAATATTAAATGTATAAACCGTCAAAACTGTGGTTGCTGTCTAATAAAAACAAAACAAACGCCAAAGCGATGCTTGGTTTGATGGCAATCGGGGAATTTATAATGCTCGAACGTATAAATTTTACTAATTTTTCGTCCTGGGCCCTTGTGCCGTGCACAACCTGCACAACCTATTGCTACGCCACTGATCTGGGGTTACAAGGGTTTACCTGCGTTATTGGTATTTAAAAAAACGAGTATTCTTGGATACAATGTTTATTTAGAAATCAAAATTTACAAAATATTACACTAAAAAACGAATAATTAATGCATTTATCGAATATCGAAAAGTTAAAAAAAGGCGAATAATTCGGTATTTCGATATTCGAATAGGAATTTCTACTACCTATCCACCCAGACTTCAGTATATGCGTATATATTTTAGTGTAAATTTAATATTTTTAATTTAAACAATCTTTCATTAACATTCTAATATTTATTAATTGAAAATGATGACAACCTAAGAATGATGTTGTCTGCATTACATAGGTTACATATATTGGCAAATGCTTCCATTGAGAACCCTTTTCTCTTGTCTTCATAAATTGGTTTATTTGACAGAATTGTTGTGCTTAGGATTATGCTATTTCTACTGTTATTTTTGAAAAGTTTTCGAATGTTTCAATAATTACTCCAAGTTCATTTAGAAGTGAATTCATTCGGAATATTCCGAGAAATAACTAACTTTCAAAATACCACTGTTCTGATAACAAAAGCAAAGTTTGAGGAAACAGCAGTCTTTTTTTATTATTTTAGGGCAAAATCAAATAGGAAAGGACATTTACTTACCAGGAACATAGCAAAATAACTTCATCTCTTTTATCGGTATTTATGAATTTTGCTAGAAATTTAACTTATCCTAAAATTTCTTTTAAATATATTAATAAAAGTTTATTGTTTGTACTCAGTTAGGTGAAACTATGGAGTCATTAGTTTGTGTTCAACATTGCAAAGAAGGAACAGAAGATTATATTGCAGCTCTTGAATCAGCTATTCTACCGAATGTCGAGATATCATTGAAATTATTCAAGGAACAAGTTCATAAAATCTTGCAATCTCATAAAGGATCTGTTCATTTAATAAGCTTTTTGTCTTGTTACAAAAGTGAATTTCATGATATCAAAATTATGAAAATTCCCATTGCTACAAATGCACCTGATCAATTGGAGTCGGAGCCATTGAATAACATTCGGGAATCCGAAGAAAATACAGAATCACCTGGTAGGGCTTTTTTTAACATGTCTTTTAAAAATTCTTTAAGATGATGAATCTATAGAAGGAGTACCGTTAGAGCATTTGTTAAATTGCATTCAGGGGATCAAAATCGTAAATTCTCAATCTGGAATCAAGAAAATTCAATGGGATGATAAAACAGGTCACCTTATCATTCAACCTTTTAAGAATTCAAATTATAAATTATTTTATATCTTATATACTTTATTTAATTTATATATCCTTATATGGGAGGACGAACAAAATACTCAAGGAAAAAGTTGTATGTTGGAATTATTAGAAAACAGGTCAAATGCACAATGGGAAGAAATATGATCATAATTGTTTTATCTCAATGTTTTAATAGATTAATAATGATGCACTTATCCCTCACTAGACCATGCCCGTCACGTTTTGTGACGTTGAAATCCATTATTTGTCTACATACTCAAAAGGTACCGCGCTCACAGTCTTTGGGCCACACTCATCGTTACCTCCAACATTATTTGTATTTTCTAAGCTTGGTTTATCCAGAACCTTCCCACCATCATCTTATCTCCATCACTTACCTCCACACTACAATCAGTCTTAATGAAATGCATCTAATACATTTGTGTCTATGGACCCAAATTTCTCTACTAATATACATTTAGTTGACTTTCTGTGAAGAAAAGTTCATTCTTCACTAAATCTGATCAAAATTTTATTAAACGACCATCAGTTTCAAACATATGGAAAGGATGAAATAAAGAAATTAAAATTCTAGTGAAAAATAAACTTTTTAAAAAATTTTAACATTTTGCATTTTGATATGAAAATATCAAATTATATAGAAAAAGAATCCAGATTCTTAGCAATAGTGGTAACAAATAGGACTTCAGAAAATTTTTCTTTTTCATTTCCATAAAATTAGATTAATAAATTCAATTCAAAATATATATACATTTTTTGTTCACAATGTTGACCCGGAGAAAAAGAATTTCGTTGTTGTGGAAAGGAGGAGATAATAAAAATATATAAATCTACATTTAAACAATTTATTCAATTCGTTGTAAATCAAAAAAAATTAAAATTCAAAAATTCATTATACATTATTTTCCAAAAATTCTAATTTATACAAGTCTACCAGCCCAGAGACGATTACATTGTTTGTTGTGTCGACTTTCTCGACTAGGATCTCGGATTTGGTGGGCACATGCATAATATGTTTAGTTTTTAGCTTGTATTGAAAATATAAGCCAAATTGTAAATTTGAATTAACCCACTGACCCAACCCAGAAGAGTTGTATTGTTAACCTGGGCCCAAATAATGATCTCCAAATCCGGAGTTTCCCGGTAAAAATGACAGTGTTGGCATCCCTAGGTGCAGCCTCTATCCAATATTATTAATATGATTAATATAATTAATAACACGGTCTATTTCCGTGAGCATACTTTCAGACTATACTTTTTGTCTTAACTTTTCAATTTTCTAGATGGATCTTACAAGACTAGTCAGGATCAAACATCAGGTTCTCCAAGTAATTAGTTAGTTAATAAATAAATTTGTAAAAATTAAATATTATCATGCCTTTCAAATACTAGCATTCCCATAATTATTAATGTTTTTAACACATTCATAATGCATAAAATGCGCCACATGTTGCTTATTTGTATTGATGTTTATTTATGAGCTCACTATAAAAGTCAAATGAGAAAAGTTTGGAAGATGGTTATTGCAATAAATTTTATGGCATTTTTATACCAATCATCCAAAATATATTTTCTGATCACATAAATATTATTAGAATTTATTTAAATTTTCTATTTATAATTAAAAAATTTTTAAATATTAATATTAATGTCGGTGAAATTCACCTGAATTTATTTGCAACCAAAGATAGAACTTCGCAATTTTAATGTTCAGAAATAGTGGATGAGAAGCAATGACGTTCCTGTTCAATCATATTAAAGTAATTAACACCAATTGTTATTGAAACAGATTATGTTCCAGAAGTAGTCGAGAAGCAAATTAATCAGTTTAATTATAATAAACGTCGCAATTATTATGGTTTATACAAAGGTGTCATAACGGAATACCCTCTCGAAAAAATGATGGCCAGCTTTAAATATAAACTTCAAAACATCAAACAATTGGAATATATTTCAAGTAAATTATCCTCATCATCATTCTGTCATCATAATCTATGTTAACAGTTATCAACGGAAACAATAATGATGTAATAGTTATAATTTAATGAGTTAATTAAATAATTTCAATAAATTCGTTGCTGATTGAATGTTAATAATGGAGTAATGTGATTTAATCGCCAATGTCTCATAAAATTCTTTTCCATTTATGAAAGTTATATAAAATTTTGAAAGTCTTTAAGTTAGTTATCTCTTTACACATTTTATCTCTTTACACAATAATATGACTCACGCATTTCAATCGGTTATGTTCCTGAACCCGTATGTGGATGACGGGTAGTCTCCTTAATGCATGTGGCATTGCACTCATTATATGAAAACTTATACACTAGATCAGACACTGAACCCTTAGGAGTTGAAATTTATTTCTAAACATATTCAATGATTTTGAAGATTTTGATATATTTATATTTATTTAAAATTTTTACATACAAAATTTTTTGTAACTATATTTAATATTTCATCCAATTGAACTATCACATATCTCTAGACTTTTGTGTTGTTTTCTACCTTCGGTACTAATCTTAACTTTCAAAGATCACCAATACCTTCCAACCTATACATAACAAATACTACATCTACCTTTCAACCATTAACTTTCAACCATTACCTTTCAACCAACCACAACCTTTCATCCAATCCCATACCTCCACTACCCTTCTACCACTACCTTTAACTACTACCCTTAACCACTACCCTTAACTACTACCCTTAACTATTACCCTTAACCACTACCCTTAACTACTACCCTTAACTACTACCTTTAACTACTACCTTTAACTACTACCTTTAACTACCCCCCTTAACTAATACCATTTAAATACCACCCTTTTAACTACCACCTTTAATCTCTGACTCTCGACCACTACCACCACCTACTAACCACTACCAATAAACCAATACCTATAAACCAACCACTTCCACCATCTATCTACCAGCCACAACCTTTTCTACCAACCACTACCTTTTCTACCAACCACTTCCTTTTCTATCTACCACGACCTGTTAACCACCCACAACTTTCTCAACCACTACCTTCAACGAACCTTCACCTTCTAACCACTACCTTCCATCCACTACCTTCCATCCACCACCCTCCATCCACTACCCTCCATCCACTACCTTCCATCCACTACCTTCCATCCACTACCTTCCAACCACTACCCCTGGACTACCAAAACTCACCAACTATATCCTATATATATTATAGTATTTCAGTGCATAACCATATCTGTATCCAATATATTCTTATTATATCAAAAAGAATTGGCGCCTGATTCTGGAAGACTCAATACCTCAACATCAACCCATCAGATCTCTCGTTTAACGCTCGAGCGCCGGCTCAGCGTTCGCTGGAATGAACTCAAAAGCTTTATACATCAGAGGGTCGAGAATCTCTCCCCTAACGCCCGACGGGCCTTATGAATCTATAAAAGGGGAATCTATGTTACATCGTCGGCAAAACATTTTATTACACAATCAAAAAGAACCATCCGAATGCTTTCAGAAATAAATGCAGTCGATACTGTAGAAAGACACAAAATGAATTGGGCGACAAAAGAAAGAATTTAGAAGTTAATATGCATATATGATTATAAAAAATTTATGAAATGCGTTGATCGCGCTGATTAACATGTTGTATTTCTTGATAGTACGTCGTACAAAGAAATGGGCAAAAGGCCCTGTATGCTTCTAAGCAATCGTGCACTATTTAATGTGGTTTTAAAACATTAAACCCAAATTCAAAAAAGAAGTACAATTTTTTTTTATATGTAGCAAAAGAATGGATAAGCGAACTTACTCTGGAAAAAAGTAGATCAGCTACATCCCGAAAAAAAAGATCCTCCAAGAAGATTGTCAAACTTTTGATAAAACAAGGTTAAGTATAGTTGTAAGTAGTATATTACGCAATTTTATTAGAATTTAATTATTACTTTTGAATCTATTACTTCATTTTCAAACGCTCATGTTTTGCTTATCTCACAAATTACGCCCCCTACGCATCACTACCCGCTCATAATGTGTTAAGAAGGTAAGTTTAGTGGTCGGCCTTTTCCAATTTTCTTTCGTCGATTCAGTTATCTATTTATGAAAAAAATTACATGATTTATTAAACACTTCAAGGGCGAAAGAATTGAAACTGACGAGCGCTAGTTTAAGTATCGCCAGAATACCTACATTTATATCATTTCTATATATTGTATCCGTTATTGTATTTTAAATGGCTTCAATTTACAATATGTAATCAAAAAACTGTGTTTGTGCAGTCGTGGTATAAAAAAATACTTTCAACTGAGATTGTACATCCACATATATAAATAATATAAATTTCTCTCTAATATACCTTTTAAATAATGAAGTTTGAAATATTTTATTTTTATTGTCACATTAATTTATTCTTCAGATAGTTATAATCAATCTGTTAATGGTCTAGGAGGAATTTTAGTAGACAGACTTCATCAATTTAGTAGGGAAGTGGTTGATTTAATGAAGCATCAACCTAACTGTAAAATGTCTCTTAGTAAATTCATTCCGACGTATCATCATCATTTTGGAAAACAATGTAGGGTAGCAGATTACGGATTTTCAAAATTGCATGAATTAATTGAAGCCCTTCCTCAAGTAGTACATGTTATTGGAACTGGATATGTTCGAATGCTCTATTTGGGCCACAAAGTTCAAGTTCGTCGATTTACAAATGAAATGATGAAAGTATTAAAATCGAAAATCACAAAATCCTGTAGATTATCTGAATATCCTACCCAATACAAAT
The DNA here is from genome assembly GCA_959609185.1 of Schmidtea polychroa. Lineage (NCBI taxonomy): Eukaryota > Metazoa > Platyhelminthes > Tricladida > Dugesiidae > Schmidtea > Schmidtea polychroa. Next base: position 74,381 of record CAUHTR010000145.1, on the reverse strand, counting down.
TGCTATTTCACAAAGATTTTCATATTGGTGACTATGGTGTATGTTTCATTGAAGATTTGTTAAACGAAATTCCTGATAGCACTGTAGAAGTTATTAATAGTGACGATGACATATATATTGCAATGCCTAAACGAATACAAACATCTGAAGAAAAAGAGCGCACTTCTCAATTCGCTATAGAAGTTATAGACTTATTGAAACAATCACCTAGATGCCGATTACCATTTAATAAATTTATTCCGTCCTACCACCATCATTTTAGCAGACAGTGCAAAGTTGCTGAATACGGATTTACAAAATTAATTGAATTATTAGATGCAGTGCCTAAAGTTATTCAGGTTATTATTATTATTATTATTATTATTATTATTATTATTATTATTATTATTATTATTATTATTATTATTATTATTATTATTATTATTATTATTATTATTATTATTATTATTATTATTATTATTATTATTATTATTATTATTATTATTATTATTATTATTATTATTATTATTATTATTATTAGGTGGTGTGTTGTTTAAATGCTCTATGGGTTGATAACAAATTTGCTATCAACTCTTCCCTGAAAAACTTCATGAATATTATCGTTTGCCATTTGTATACCCATGGCAATAACTATGTTGGTAATGTGCACAGTGAATAAAAAATCAATTAGTAGATAAGTTTCTGCGTTAGAACTACTCCTTATTGCATTTTCGCTTATCGGGTTCAAGACTTCCTATAGAAGGTTTAACGCCCCTTTATCATTCATTGTTCATGACTGTGATTATTGGTCTTTATTGCTTAATTTTTAATGGTCCTCACTATTGTTTTGTTGATTAATGTCCTCTTTCTAAATATTTAAGCTGGGATCTGCCACTATATCTCGTTTAATAATATTATTAGATTATTTATTCTTAGATCTTTTTAATATTCTGTTAAGTCTTTGATGGTTTTCAAATATTTGGACAGCATTATGTCATGAAACCTAGGTTAAAGACCAGTGACAAGCCCTGACCTTTAAGTCAACCATCAGAATGATCAGTTTAATGCCTAGTTCCTATCAGTAGCTTGTTCATCCGCGGGTCACATCCGCCTATCGTTCCGACCTCTTGAATATTTGGGTTGCTGATTTATTACTTCCGTAGATAGTCATAAAATAGATAGTCATGAAATAAAAAATATATAATAAAACAAATTTATATCATGAAAATCATTTTCGTCTTTATTGTCGTTGGTAATATTCCCTGAAAACCACACATCAGTGAATAAAAATGAAATATTTTACGAAGAAATTAAAAATATGATTTATTTAATATGTTGATTGCTGTTGTACACGATAGTTTAACCAACATGTTTAAAGCTATGCGAAATAACCCTTTTTATACGCCTAATTCCGAAAGTTAACATTGTCTATAATATACGTTGGTGTGCACACCAGTTGAGGTGACTCACAATTTATGTGACAATGATTACTTAACTTCATTTTTGAAAAATCATTTTCAGGTAATTTTTTTAATTTTAAGTAATTTTTAAGACTTGAATTTTGATTTTATATAATTATGAGATCATTATTCAAGTTCTCAATTATTACTTTTAACCAGCATTTATAATATAAAATATTGATAATTAAATTTCAGGTGTTTTTAGGAATTTTATGACATTTTATGAATTTATTTGGAATTATTTCGATAAAATGTAAGTTAGATATATTTTTAACTTTAAATAAATAAAGAAATCACCAAACACATTAATTTTTTAAGACAATTGAGAAAGAAGCAGCGTAGGTTTTTAAGTTTTTGTAATCTTCTTTCTCCAGCTCATTTATATGGCGAATTTTGTCATTTTTTGAAATTCTATGAACTTATTTTTTTTTATTCAAGTTATTAAAATTTACGATTTTAGATTTTTTTTCTGCAAATCCAAAGATGTCGATGGAACTTGTTGAATATTAGAAATGCTACCTTCACACAAAGTCGTTTGACAAGAAATATCTGATATACTGTAAAATATTTTAATTATTTGTAATTAAATAAAAAAAATCTTAAATTGTCAATTCCTCACCTCCGCAAAAAGGTAGCGTTTCCAGAGAAATATCTAGAAATATAAAGAAATATTAACTTCAAAAATATTTTTTAAACAGTTCTTACGATGTTTTGTCGTCCTTTTCTCGAAAGTTCAAAGTAGAGTTGTCCGATTCAAAATCTAAATTTTTTCCCCATGAATTTTTAATATATTAAAAATAATGATATGTTAACAATATGTTAATTACTTTTAATTTTTGCAATAAAAAAGCTATAATAAACACCACTTAGAACCGTTTTCTATAATATAATAAAAAATCAATAATCTTACATTATGGAAACATACATACTTACTCTACTAAAATAAATTTCAAATTCATGATGAATGAATAAATGTGAATAAAAAGTCATGATGAGTAAATGAATCGGTGAGTGAGCAATTGCTCTACGCGCCAACCGCCACTACACCAAACACCACTGAGATACATTCGGTTGGCGTGTAGAGCAATTTTTCACTCACCAATTTAATGAATCATGATTTCTCATTTGGAAATTTATTTTAGCCATTTTACAAATGGCTTTCAGGTAAGATTTGAATTTTGATCCATATAGATATGAGATCATTATTCAAGTTCTTAAATATTACTTTTAATCAACAGTATAATTATAAATTATTTTTAATTAATTTTCAAGGGTTTTTTAGGAATTTTATGACATTTATTTATAAGTATTTTCTAATTATTTCGAAAAAATGTGATTCAGATGTTTTTAATTATAATTAAATAAATCAATTACCAAAAATATGTATTTTTCTAAAAAATTTGGGAAAAATCGCCGAATATGAATATAATAATTTTTTTTAATTTTTGTAATTATTTTCTGAGCTCAATATGAGGGGCTTCTTTCAGGAAAGCAAACTTGGATTGAAAAGACATTGAACCAAATTCATCTGCTCTTGAAAATTTCATTAAAAATATATTTTAAAAAATTTTCAGCGATATTTTTTTTTCTAAAAATTGTCTAAAATAGAATTATATAGAAACGTATCTCAGCGGTGCATTTCGATGAATCAAAAGTTTTTATGTGTTTTTTAGTATGTGTTGTGTTTGTGTGGAGTTCTTAATTTTTCTTCGAAAATTCAGATTTTTATAGTATAAGCTGTATCTGACTGCACTCTAAATGAGAACATCAACGTGAAATCTAAGTAAGTATGTATGTTTCTATAATGTAAGATTATTTATTTTTTTGTTATATTATAGGAAGCGGTTCTCAGTGGTGTTTGGTGTATTATGTGTGCTGTGTTTGTATGTAAAATTATTTTTCTGTCACTTTCTCAATTCCTATAATAAAACTTTTAACTTTTGGAACATTAAATTTTTACACACAGGTAAGTTTGTGTGTTACTATACTATAATTTCATCGATTTTTTTTTAGATTATAGAAACTTTTATATTTCGGATTTAGGTGTAGAATTGATGAAATTGAAAGGATTCTGAAGATTATACGGGTTAAATCGAGTATTTTAAACATAATTATGAAAAATTATTAAATTAAAATGTTGAATAAATAATTTTTAATTTACATAAATGAATAAAGTTGTTTATCATTGTTTATTCCTTTTTTTCTCTTTCTATATTAACTTTACTTTGTATGTATGTTTGAATGTTTGTATGGCCACGCAAATCTTGTGACGACAAATTAACTCTCTTCCCATGATCGGATCGAGCTGAAATTTGGCAGATAGATTTGTCATCGAGAACAATGCATTCTTTCAAAATTTCAGATCGATCGAAAGTACTATAATTAACGTTTTTGAAAATATTCAATTTAAATAATATTTTCAAAATTTCTTTCAAAATATTAATAAAATGTTCCTTTCAAAGTAATTTCTTAACTAGGTGATTTTGCGTAATATTAAATATTTCATAGAATTGAGCATGCATATTGAAATTATAATTTTGAGAGAATGTAAAAGAGTTAGATATAGAGTTTTAAAAATTATATTTTTACAAAGAGAGCTCGAAGACTATAAATCAGTAATATATCGATGTTTTTTGATACTCACGAATTTTCAGCACTAGCTTTTTTCAGTGAAAATATAATATATAAGTAGAAAAAAATTAACTGTAAAAATATAGTATTATAAGAACTTGTTTTTTAATTTCACCGCTGACTATTTTTTCCATTGAATTTATTAAAAAGAGAGCCTGGAGACTATAAATCTATATATAATATATATAAATTTGATTTCAGTACATTTAATACTTTTTGAAATTTAATTTTTTCTTTCTATACTGTTTATAATGCACTATTTGGAAGAAATATCATATGATTTACCAACAATGTTGTGATAATTAATAATTGTACTTGTTAATGCAACTTGGTAATTTATATATTTTTTCTATAAAAAACTTTGTTATTTTGACTTTTGGAAGGAAGAAATGTTAATAATTCATTATTATTATTATTATTATTATTATTATTATTATTATTATTATTATTATTATTATTATTATTATTATTATTATTATTATATTTATTATTATTATTATTATTATTATTATTATTATTATTATTATTATTATTATTATTATTATTATTATTAATAATAAATTATTAATTAATGAAAGTAATTATTATTACCCATCTCTACTGTTTATACTAATTTTTGGTGTCCGCCTACGCATTCTCTGTGGAATTCTTTTGCATTCATTTCAGTGATTTATCATATAAGTTTCAAAAACAAAATATTTATCATATACTGCTGTTCAATCGCGAATTCATAATAACACATAAACATTTTATTTTCATATCCATGTTTATATCTAAATCGAGCTGCTTCCATTTGTGCACGACATACTTGAGATCGATAATCAGGGATCATAGCAGTCATAACACCTCCAGTACTTTCAGTAATATTAAACAATCTCGTAGCTGAACTCTTCTCAATCATTTTATTTGGAACCTGTCTTTGTGTAGCTACACATAAATTTGATCTCATATTATTCCTTTCTGAACACAAAACAATATCGATTCGGCCATTTTGATCTTGAGCACATTTCAACAAATTTGTTTGATCCATATTCAATTCACCAGGTACAGATTGAACTAATTGTCGGTCTCGAGATAATGTGATTAGAGAGAATCCATTACCCAGAATTTTAAGAGATTTGCTAGATCTGATAACATCGTCTTTACAAATAGTTTCTATTTCCATTTTGCTGCGGGTTCTATTCAACCTTGCCACTAAATCATCGAGATCCATCAATCCCCCGTTATATTTAGATGTTGCCATTGTAAATTCCAAACAAAATCGAAGAGAAATCGTTAAATTCAAAAAATATATTCAGTAAAATTCAAATAACTAAATCATTCGACAAAACCTCAATTCAAAACAAATCCATTCGAAAAATAAGCCAAATAACTCAAAACAAAAGGCATGCGCACACAGACGCGGATTGAGCTAAATTAAACATTCGGTTGCATCAACTTTAAAGGTATCCTATGATTGTTATTTTTTATTGCCATCCACATTCTTACGCGTCTGTGTGCGCACACAACCAAAACAAAGAAAAGAAAAGCGCACACAGACGCGAATTAAACATCCTCCCCCCCTTGACACTTTGGTGTCAATCTCTCATCCCCATTAACTTCTCCTTCTTTTGCGATCAAGCATAATTTGGATATGCATCTTAATACCTCCTTTCCTTCACATTTTATCCTCATCACGCGTAGCTTTCCGTCTTCTCCAGGTATCACTTCGATTACTCTCCCCATTGGCCACTTCCCATACTCATTCTTTTTGTCTAAGACCCACACTGTTGACCCTGTCTTAACATCAGCTTCTATCTTATTCCATTTCGCTACTCCTTTGTTACACTGGATTGGTTTAACTCCGTCGCTGGTCAATTTCCCATTGGTTCTAGTAGAAATTTCGGTCCCTCCCACCACATGGTGCTGTTTATCAAATCCGATGCCGATAATCCTCTTGTGATCAAATCCGATGGATTTTCACTTGTTGGAACATAATGCCATTGCCCAGGTTTGGTCATTTCTTGAATGAACCCAATTCGATTAGCTACGAATGGCTTGAATAGTCTCGAATAATTTCGAACCCAATGTATTACGTCTTTACTATTGGACCAGAACCATATCTCACTCATCGGTTTCCCTAGCACTTCTGAAACCCGTCTTGCTAATTTAACTCCAGTACACGCTGCCATTAATTCCAACCTTGGTATACTTATAATTTGCACTGGAGCTACCTTTGCCCTTGACGCAATTAACACACTTTAAGGTCCCACCATAGTTTCTTCCCGTAGATATATAGCTGACCCATATGCGGTGCTTGACGCATCGTAGAAGACATGTAATTGCCATTCATTTTTCATTTGAGTCCTTAAACATCTCGCAATTCGCAGATCTCCGAGATTATTTGTGTCCTCTACCCACTTGTGTATTTCTTTATTCAACTTTGGAGGTAGCTTTTCGTCCCAATCAAGCCCTGACAACCACAACTTCTGAATAATCTTTTTCCCTATGATTATGAATGGGCCTAACAGTCCCAATGGATCAAAGATTCTTGCCACTATGCTCAATACCTTTCTTTTCGATAAACATTCTTCATTCGGCAGATCTACTTGAAAACTAAATTCATCGTCTTCCGAGTACCATTTCAAACCTAGGGTCTTGACGGCCATTGTCGTTTCCTTTTCAATATTCAGTGTTTTAGCTCGTTCTTCAATTGGGATTGTCGCCATAATTCTTTCCGAGTTGGACAGCCATTTTCTAGGCCGCATTCCGGCATTGCCCCAAACTGTTTTTAGCCCCTCTTTCAGCCTCATTCCTTCTTCTTCAGAATCAACAGAGTCCATAGTGTCGTCCATATACGTAGACTTGCAAATAGATTCTGTCACTTTTGGGTAGTCCTTTTCAAATTTCTTTGCATTCTCTTGCGCGACTAGCTGGGCAAGGAATGGAGATGCATTAAGACCAAACACTAACCGATTAAACTCATACTTAATAATTTTCCCCCAGTTGACCATAAAAACCGATGATATTTCCTGTCTTCAAGAGCCATTCTTATTTGCAGATACATTTCTGCTATATCACAAACAACAGCTACGGAAAATCGACGAAAACGAATTAAAATATCAAAAACTTCATTTTGTAATTTTGGGCCAACTTCCACCATATAATTAAGTCCCACCCCATTACACCTGGCTGCCGCATCAAACATAATACGCACTTTCGTGGTGTCCTTATCTCTTCTAACCACGGGAAAGTGTGGTAATATCCATTCCGAATCTCCAGGCATCATTTTCTCTTTTACAATACTTATATAATCTTTTTTCAGGTAACCATTCAAAATATCCTGATACTCAGTTCGTAAGTCTTCCTTTTCAAGCCTCTTGTCCAAACTTCGCAGTCGACTTTCTGCCATTTTTTCACTATTGGGCAAAGCTGTTGGTGACTCTTTCCATGGCACTTTTACCTCGAAATGTCCGTCTACTTTCTTCATCTCAGATTTGGTTTTCTCATAAATCGCTTGGTCTTTCGCTGCAAATATATTTTCCTTTTAAGCCGCTATCATCAATTTCCCAAAATCGCTCCATCTGTCGTTTCAAATTCTCGCCATTACCGAAGAACGTTCGTATGAAATTGCTTTGATGGTTCCAAGTTCTTCCCACCGAGGTTCTTCCCACACATGTCCAGCCAAGTGGCGTTAAACGGGCAATCGGTTCATTCAACTTACCATCGATTTCTTTGAGTGCTCGTTGAAGCGTTAAATAATCCGCGCCAATTAACACTTCAACTGCCTGTCTCTCGTCTAGCATCGGAAAATGGATGCCCTTCAGGTGAGTCCACTTATGTTTTTCTCTGGCCCAATTTACTACCTTCATTTCTCCCGTGATATTTGTTACGGCCAGTGCGTTGAAGTTTTTCGTCAATCGGCCGTCATTACTAATTAACTTCATGGTCACTGGAGTAGCCATCATTTGTTGGACATTACCTCCGATAACCCCTATCGGTGTCCTCTTTTCCACCCCTTTTAACCCAAGCTCCTTTAAAATTCTTAGATTGATGTAGCTTACTGAGCTTGCATCATCTAACAGTGCATTGACTTTTATTTTCTTGTTCCCATTTTCCAGGTAGATTGGAATTGTTCTTAAACTAAGGTAAGGTCTTAGGTTTTTCTCGTTCATCCCTTTCTGGGTCAGCATCGTGTTGTTACCTTTTTCACTCCCCTCACTAATTTGTGTTTCATGTAATAATTCGTTGTGCCTTTGCTTACATCCGGTAACCTTGCAGAAAGATTCTTTACGACATTCCTTGGCCATGTGATTTCTTTTGAAGCAATTCCTGCACAGTTTCTTTTCTTCGATGACTTTCTTCCTTTTTGGAATTGTGAGTTGCTTGAACTTGTCACATTGGTCTAGGTAATGTTGACCACCACAGTGTACACACTCTGATCTATAGCCGTTAGAGTTATTCACCTGTATAACTGTTCCACTTTTAACTCTGCCATCTGGTTGCCCCGTAAAATGCGTCCGACCTCCTGGATTGAATCTTTCTCTTCCCCTAGACACCCCTTCTACTCTTGACCCATCATAAGCCCTGGTGCTTGGTTTAGTCCCATACACAACCTCGTTAGTGGACCTTAGGATCTCCGCTTCTTGTTGTATCCATCTTCTCAAATCCTCTATCGTCTCCCGCAATTCCTTTTCTATTTTGTCTTTTTTCCATTTATACACAAGATTCGTCGTTAACTTGCCCAAACACTTTTGAAAAAGATATCCAGTCTTTAACTCGGATTCTTTCCCAGTGGATTTAAATCGCACGGTGACCGTTTCTAATAATCCAACAAATAAGTCGAGATCCTTCAAATCTCCTTCTCGAATTGGCCTGAACTGTTCCATCTCCTCTAACATTGATAAATATATCCTTTCATCCCCACCATATCGCCTATCCAACTTCTCTTTTGCCATTTGATAAGCCTCTGCCGAATATCCTAGATTTTCAATTAACTTTAATGGCTCTCCGTGAAGGTACTTGTGCAGGTGAAACATCTTTTCAACCTCATCACCTTCCGCTTCGTCAACACACGCAGTAAAAGCTGCTTTCCATGGTTCGTACTCTTTCATCTTGCCTTCAAAGACAGGTATTGTAATTTTCTGTAGACTTTCCAGTTTTCTTTTATGCACGGAATTATTCTTCTTGATGGTATCATCATTCCCCTTTTCCTTCTTTTCCATAAAAGATTGATTTGCTTTTCTTTCCATCAATGCCCCAATTATTTGATGTTTTTCCTCGATCTCCTGCAGGTCTTTATCTAAGATTGCAGTGATGTCCAATCTATGCAATTTTTCACTGATCGTTCTTAGATCTCTTAATTCTTCATCTAGACTCTCCTTTAGATCTTCATATTCCTCCAACCATTTGCTAACATCCTTACCCTTTATATCATTCAGAATCTTATTTCTCCATCTCGTTAATTTTCCTTTTTTCAATCTCTTTTTCCACAATTCTTCTTCTAAAATCTCTTCGTCATTGCCCCCGCACAGCCTGAGTGACAAATGAAGTGTCGACCCTACTTGTATCCTATAATCATTCAATCTTCTTTTATTTTCTAACTGCTTTCCTGCGTATACTAACATTTGATAATTTTCCGGAATTCCTTCTTTGTCCTGGATTTTTCCTTTTATCTTTTCAATTGTGTCCTTCCATTTAACGTCCAGAGTAATTGTCTTACCAGTAAGAGTTTTGACAAATATTTGACTTTCCCATCGCAACTCAACCCCCATTACCCCGCTCGCCCTCACCCTTGACTCGGCTCTGTTCTTTACCCTGTTCCCCTGGCTTCCCCCTTTAAAAGAGTGCTGGGGCCCATAGCAGCACTTTCCCACGCTCGGTAGGGAAGGGAGGATGTTTAATTTTACAAAAATATTATTAAACATATAATATATACATAATATGCATGACCACAAACAAGATTTTTTATAATACATATTAATTACCTTGTTCCGGCTGGCTAGCCGGAACCACGCTCTGCTACCATGTTCAATCGCGAATTCATAATAACACATAAACATTTTATTTTCATATCCATGTTTATATCTAAATCGAGCTGCTTCATTTGTGCACGACATACTTGAGATCGATAATCAGGGATCATAGCAGTCATAACACCTCCAGTACTTTCAGTAATATTAAACAATCTCGTAGCTGAACTCTTCTCAATCATTTTATTTGGAACCTGTCTTTGTGTAGCTACACATAAATTTGATCTCATATTATTCCTTTCTGAACACAAAACAATATCGATTCGGCCATTTTGATCTTGAGCACATTTCAACAAATTTGTTTGATCCATATTCAATTCACCAGGTACAGATTGAACTAATTGTCGGTCTCGAGATAATGTGATTAGAGAGAATCCATTACCCAGAATTTTAAGAGATTTGCTAGATCTGATAACATCGTCTTTACAAATAGTTTCTATTTCCATTTTGCTGCGGGTTCTATTCAACCTTGCCACTAAATCATCGAGATCCATCAATCCCCCGTTATATTTAGATGTTGCCATTGTAAATTCCAAACAAAATCGAAGAGAAATCGTTAAATTCAAAAAATATATTCAGTAAAATTCAAATAACTAAATCATTCGACAAAACCTCAATTCAAAACAAATCCATTCGAAAAATAAGCCAAATAACTCAAAACAAAAGGCATGCGCACACAGACGCGGATTGAGCTAAATTAAACATTCGGTTGCATCAACTTTAAAGGTATTCTATGATTGTTATTTTTTATTGCCATCCACATTCTTACGCGTCTGTGTGCGCACACAACCAAAACAAAGAAAAGAAAAGCGCACACAGACGCGAATTAAACAACTGCCTTGTATTTATCGCACTAGTCTTTAAATAGAAAATAAGTAGCGACTTACACTCCGGAAAATACGGTATCTATTTTATTTTAGAATTAAATTAAATTAATTTTTCAGTACAGTACTCATGATTCATCACTCTGATATCGCGCAATTTAAAATAATTAGTTCCTTAAAATAATTAGTCTATTTATTAAATTAATTCTTTTATATTAAATTTATTCAGCGGATCTTATCGTTATTTTACTTGGGAATTTTTCTAAAATTATTATTTAATTAACCTCTTCTCGGTTTTCTCTTTTGCATTCTGTTTCATAGTTCCTTCGCATATAAATCTTTTCTAACTTTTCATATTCCTATTTTATTTTTTTATTTTGCTCATAACTAAGGGTTGTTACCTCAGATCTGGGTCTCGTCCGTAGACAGTAACCGGAGCCCATAGATAACTCACTGAAACCCAGAGTCTCCGGGCCATACCCGGAGAGGTGGCAACCCTAGACTTTACACTATAATTAATTGAATAGAATTTCTATCAGCCTATTAAAATCAGCATCAATTTAATTACGTGTAAAGTAACTATCAATATAACTTACCTTTCATCATCAATCAACACGGAGCACGAATTATCAAACTATATTAGACTATCATCAATGTAGCACTGACTGAACAGATACAAAAGAGATTCTTTATCCACGTGCTTTCGCGCGTCGTGTTAATATGAACGGTGCAATCGAATGTGCGCGTCGATCGTCTCCGCAGTAGCGATGTATTGGCTCGAAAGGTGTTAGTTGTATCGGCTGCCGCGAGATGGAATTGACATAATTTTGCGCATATTCAATTTTACATCGTCGTCCGGAGAAATAATAGCTAAACCTGGAGCCCGGAGATAACTCAATGAAACTCAGAGAGGTGGCAACTCTACTCTAAACTATCTTGGTGCTTGCGTCTTCTTGTGTTTCATCATTTTATTTTGTATTACTTGATATATGATCATATATTTTAATTTAACTTAATGCGAGCGCGTGTGGTTTTTTTGACGCAGTTAAACAAATTTTAAATTTCTTGGATTCTAGCCCATTAAATAATATTATTATATTTCAATATTAATATGCTATTATAGATTATTGAAGAACATGGTGAAAAATATGTCATACTTACTCAATATGAAATGTTACGAGCATTAGCAGAACAAACGTTAAATCTTTTAGAAAAGAGTTTTAATAAGCGAATTCAATTGTCTGAGTTTCCTAACTTCTATTTAAAAACCTTTGGATATGTTCTCAATTTGGAGGATTACGCAGTTTTGTCATTGCAACAATTGTTTGAAAAAGTTCCGAAAATCGCGAAAATCCAGAACTATTCTACCATATCTCCAAATTGCAAAACGAAAACCTATAATACACCTGTTGAATCAACAGAACAAGTGCCCCTTTCATCTGATCCTGAAGATAAAGAGGCGTTAGTCGAACAAAGTGAAATGTTTGTCTGTCTTGCAGATCGCAATCACGTCAAATACATAGTTCACAAAGTTTTACTAGTTTTGCTAGAAATTCCATCTGGCTCTCTACCGGACTACCAATTTTTGGAAAAATATCGATATAAATATCGGGAAGAACCAAATTTAATGCTTATTCAAAATGAAATGCAAGATATAATTCAAGTAATATATTTCCACTTATAAATTTTCATTGTGCTAATTACGACAAAAAATAATTTTTTTCGGAATGCCTATATCAGTGTTTCCCAACCATTTTTACAAAAATATAAATTTTGTGCATTCCATAAGTTGGAAAACACTGTTGTAGATTGTATGTATGTGTCTTATTAAGTTAAAATTGTATAATATTATATCTGTTGAATTTTCAAAGGGAATATGTTAAATAAAAAATAAAGGTCTATTTTGTGCTAAAAAATTAAAAAAGCTTTTAATTTCTCAAAGGTTCCCCTTCAAAAGTATCAGGGGTTCTCAAATTATACTGGTTTCACAAACTTATCAAAAATCTCCAGCTCTTGGCCTCATTGCATTCGATTTATCTCAGGTTTTACTCGTCCTTAACATTGATTTCGAAATCATTTTATGTAGTCATTCACTATTAAAATATTCACACGTGAACAAAAAATAGGGTCATGTCGCCCGATCCAAAGATTGTTTTGGCGTCATAATGAAGTTATTGGCGATATATTTTCATCAGAAACTATAAAACAGGTAATAGGAAAATACTTGAGCGCTTATAAGTATTATTATAATATATCACATTTTATTTTTAAGTATAAATAGTACAGATATAATATATAATTATATTAATATATAACAGTCATAAAAAATTTAAATAGTAAAAGGTATCTACGATAAATTTATTTTTCTTGTTTTCATAGAAGCAAATTTTTAAATTAAAGTGTTTGCAAGATGATTTCAATGCCCTTCGCGTATGGTGCTCGGTGTGACGTATCCTTTGCTTGCTGTGTGGAAGCGGCATTGGTTATGGAAATAGTATCTAGGTAAAAGGAATGTTGGTAAATAATTTTAAACACTTCAACTTAAGCACATATATTAAGACATTAAGTACCCATCATTATAGAGAAATAGAGTATATCCAGAATTCAAACCGAGATGCAAAGAGCCAATCAGAATTATGTTCTTTTTGGCATGTCGTGCATGGTGTAACATAATGGTAGCCAAAGCGTTAAACATGAATAATGACAGTTTATAATGAAATTGAATTTTTAAATTTGCAGTAAACTACCAATCTTTTTAATTCTTCAGATAGTTAATGATAGTTCTCTCCTTCAATATCCAGGTTCTAGTGGTTTACACATTCGACTAAAGCCTCTTATTTTGTTTTCAAGGGATTTAAAAGATCTGATGAGATTCAATCAATGCAAAATGCCATTAATTCAGTTGGAAGGATTCTATGAACAACATTACGGAATTCCATTGAAATGCCAAAACTATGGCTATCCGTCTTTGTTCAGTTTGATCCAAGCTTGTGATTTCGTTGTTACTCTTAAAGGTAGAGGAATTCGAGCATCACTAGTTCTATGTCAGGATTTTGTAGGTAAGTCGTTCTAAGAAATGTATATTTTAAAACCAGTGATCTTTACTATTGGTACAGTTGACTTGTGTTTATTCGGAGTTTTTAGGTGGTAAAAATGAAAATATTATTCAGTTGATTTATTTTCTAGTTAATGGGAAGTGTCAATTTAATTTTTGGCTAAAGTTTATAATGTCAACATTATATAAAAAGGTTTCAAATACGTTTAAAAATATATAAGGAAGTGTTTTAATGGCTTTGATTCACTTTCATTTGTATTGGCTACCGTGAATTTCTTATTTCTCACGTCCATAAAATAAACAATTTCCAATAATTGATTTTTTTTACAATATTATTAAAACACGCAATATATTTGAGAAGGTTTTTAAGTGTCAAATATTGATATTTTCAGAATGACAGATTTCATTGTTCATACATTTCATTCACATCAATATGTTAAATTTATTATTTTATTATAAGAACTTTTTTTTCCAATTTCACCACTGATTATTTTTTCCATTGAATTTATTAAAAAGAGAGCTTGAAGACTATAAATCAGTAATATATTTTAAATTCACTTGAAAAAGGCAGTTCCGAAAATTCGTGAGTATCAAAAAAAATTGATATATTACTGATTTATAGTCTTCAAGCTCTCTTTTTAATAAATGATTATTTTATATTTTTAATCATTTAACATTATACATTTAAAATGTTAATTTGAAAATATTATTTTTTAAATATTTTATATAATTATCTTTATATAGTTAATATTTAATTTTTAATTTTATACTTATAATTTATCATATCTCCTTAATTTTTTATTCAATTATAAACGTGCTCCTCTCAATGTAAAATTCATGGATTATAAGTAATACTGATTTTCCATAATTTATTTTTACCATTGTTTTAATCCTTGTAATCTGATATAATCTTTGTAATCCTTATAATAATCTGAATTCGTTGAGAACTGAATCATTTGGTGATTTTCCAATGAAAATAAATGAAAGAGATCTTGATTTTAACTCGAATGACAAAGAGATAAGTCTTAATGGAGAAATAGTTTCTACCGATGGAATAAAGAGTTGTTTAGATCAGTGGTGTCCAACCGAAATTGGTTACTGGGCCAAAATAAAAATATAATGTGGGCCGCACGTATTTATTTATTATAAAAAATTTATACAAACTAAATTATGTTTTACATATACATACATATTACTTAATGTGAAACTTGTTTTTCAATTTTTTCAGATAATTTTTTTATGTCCACAGGTATTTTCGAAGTTGCACATCGTAATTGGTTTTTTTAAATTTTCATCAGTTAATCTATTACGACTTTTACATTTAACAATCTTTAATTTTGAAAAAAAAGATTCGCAAAGATACGTGGTCCCCATTGCAGCTGTAACGCTTATCGCTAGTTTTCTTAGATTAGGAAATTTATCATTGCATATGTATTTTTTATAAAACATATATTTTAATTCAGAAGATGACTGGAGATCTATTAACTACATTTGCAAATTTGTTGGAGCTGATTCCACAACAATGTCAAATGGACATAGGAAAATATTAAATATATTCTCATATTTCTTTAAATATGAAAATCTCTCCTGAAATTCTTCTAGTAAATTGGTAATTTCTTGTGCATATTTAGAAAAATCTTTTTTGTCACAATTAAATATATGTAATAATGGAAAGTGGACAGAATTTTTTGATTTTAATTGACTTTCATAAAGTTTCAGTTTTGTTATGAATGCTTTTATATTTCCATAATAGTCTGTGATCAACTTGTTTTCACCTTGAAGCTGCCTATTCAGTTCGTTTAATTTCATAGTAATATCTGTAAGGAAACATAAATCCAAAAGCCACTGCTCATCATATAATTCAGGAACATTTTGGTCATTTTCATTCATAAAAATTCCAATCTC
The DNA here is from genome assembly GCA_959609185.1 of Schmidtea polychroa. NCBI lineage: Eukaryota > Metazoa > Platyhelminthes > Tricladida > Dugesiidae > Schmidtea > Schmidtea polychroa. Next base: position 58,516 of record CAUHTR010000145.1, on the reverse strand, counting down.
TTCTCTCAAATTCCAAAATCTTTCTAAACATTTCCCACGACTTAACCAGCGAATTTTCGCATAAAAAAGCAAATCACTACTCAGATTCTAGTTCTTGAAGGTAATCTTGAAACTGACGATGTTTCAAGGAATTATTTTTTATTGCGTTAACTGTTTTAATAACGACTGACATCACATGGTTCATATCAAATACTTGCGCACATAAATTCTCAAGGTGTAAAAAACAGTGACAAATAAAAAGGTCCGGAGATAATGAAGCTTTTTCTATGGCATTTCTATAATCAAGAATTAATTTTACGGCTCCAATATTTTTACCGATCTTTGAGGCTGCACCATCTGTGGTGATTCCAATTAGGTTTGCTAAATTCAGACCATGATCATGTGTGCATTTTACGACAGCTTCTTGTATATTTTTTCCGGTAGTTGTGCCTTTCAAACTCATAACATCCAGAAGTTCTTCAGTTACACTCATTTCACTATCAACACCTCGAATAAAAATAGCAAGTTGTGCAGTGTCTTTAATATCTGTTGTCTCATCCAAAGCCAGTGAGAAATAAACAAACTCTTTAGAAACCATGTCCAGCGTAGAACAAATATACTTTGAAATGTTATCAATTCTTCGTGATACAGTTTGACGTAATAGACTAATTTGACCAAAAATCTTAACTTTTTCTGGAATAATTTCTTCAACTGCAGCAATAAGGCATTCTTTGATGTATTGACCATCTGAAAAGGGCTTCATTTTTTCCAAATAATGTGTGATATTCGCATGCTGGCATTAACGATGGCATTAGATTGAATTGTTTGTTTATGAAATATATTTCGTTCTGCATTCAGATTTGCTTTAAGTGTATTTAATTTCACTTTTCGTTCGTCTTTAGTATATTTTTTATAATCATCATGTTTTTGTTCAAAATGTCGTCTCAAATTATATGATTTTAATATTGAGGTAGATTGACGACAAATTAAACATATAGCGTTTTCTTTCACCTGCGTGTAAAAATATAAATTTTCCCATTCAATTTGAAATTGTCTGTTTTGATCTTCAAATTTTCTTTTTTATTCTTATCAGACATAATGGATAGAAAGTCCTTAATAAAAGACAAAGATTAAAATAAATTAAAAATGAAATTAAAAATAATTTACTCAATGATATTTGATTCCGTTTTGATATATACACAATATTTCACATAATATTTTTAATAAATACCAAATATTTTTAAGCTAGCACAAGAGTTCGATAATTATAAATAAAATAATAATGATTTTTTAATAAATTTTTTACTTGTAATCATAGCAACCATTTTATGCACGATAGTCATAGTCACCATGCATAAAATGGTTGCTATGACTATCATGCATAAAATTTTTACACAAGTTGTAACCGTCTTTTGTGTTAAAACTAAAAAAAATCTTAAAAGTAACCGTTTTTTTGTATAAAAAAATAAAAAAATACACATTAAAAAAATTTTTGAACGCACATGTGATATTTTACTACAATAAAAATTTATATTTGATATTTCATTACAATAAATATTTATACAAAACGGGCCGCACAAAATTATTGAATGGGCCGCAGGTTGGACATAGCTGGTTTAGATTTCATTTACAAATTGGGATATGGTTCATTTGTCACAGAAGATCAGTTATTGGAAGAATCTAACAATTCGTTACCTCAATTTGACAGAAATTTGAATTTTAAAGTTTATAAGGATAAAAATCTAAAGTCATCCACGAATTTAAAGTTAAAAGGTTCCAAAAAAATGAATTCTGTTTGCTCTATTCGAAATCAAGCATTTCAAGGCTGCAATAATGATGACAATCTCAACTGTGAAACAAATCTAACGAAATCGAGCCTTCGTAAAATATCTCTTCCCAAAACAGTAATTAATAAATTTCCAGATAGTAGGATTATATGCCTTAAGTAGCTGACTGAATCCATAATATTAGTCTTTTACAGAATTGCAGATTTTTGCAATATTTCTGAATAGATTGAATCGGTTTGTCAATCTCGTCTTTCAGTCATCCATTTCATTATTTTAAGTTGTTGGTGACTTTTCTTGTTTCACTTTTGCCCTGGTTGAAAACATGACAAAGATCACTAGGTATTTTAGAAGGGCATCTTGATATACATTTTCATTCTTTATATGAAATATATCTTCATATTTTTTAAACACAATTACTTTCTCGTAAAGGTTTTCTTAAATATAAATCGTTATTATTCCACATAAAATAGCCGCCTACAAAATAAAAAATAAATTATATTATAAGAAACATACAAATTCACTTGTGTGGTGAAAATTTATGATAGAATTCAAGGAAGGGTAAACAAATTAGTGAAACATATAAACATTGTGCATACAATTTCTATAATAAAACGAACATTCAAAAAAGTTATAAAATACAATACCTAAAATAGATACACCATTTTTAAGCAAACAATCTTTTTTATATGAACTTGGAAAACATTTACAAGTATGGTACCTGAAGTACATTTTCATATTTGGGAAAACGAAGGAATAAATTTGTGAGTTTTAGTGGTTTATTATTATTAAAACGTCATTATCACCACATTACAATTTTTATGCAGAATCTTTGATGAAAGAGGAAATTATGGGAAATTGGTTCAATATATTTTTAATGTTTATTTATTTATTTAATAAATTTAAACATTAAAAATAACTTACATTTTTATGAAAAAATTCCATTGAAATTCACTAAGATAATCAGACAAAATTTAAAATGTGAATTTTTCAGAATTTTAATAAAAGTTTTGGGCAATAATTTGTTATTTGTAATTACTCATTTGGTGGATTTAAATAATCCCAACATACTCCATAAATATTTTATGTTTTGAAATGTGTAAATAACTCTATGATAATGCTACACCTCAGGTATGTAATTAAAAGGGGAAATAATTGAATATTTGAATAATATTGTTTTTTGAATTCTATTATTTTTGAATTTGCTGTGTTAAATTGAAAGCAAGACATTGTTTTCTAAAATTTATATATTTGGTTTTATTTAATAAAGTATTAGGATATTTCGAGAACTGATTTCAATATTATGGGACTTCAAAACAGAAAATAATTATATGACACATTGGTTCCCAATATTTTTGTTTTCAAATTGAAAGTATAAAATTGAAAAAGATACATATTTTAACTTTGAAGACACCACGGACCTCTTTTATATAATTATATATTCAATATTTGGAATACTAAAAATGGGTCTAGTATTAGGGGGGATATATATTTGCTAAAATATTAAAAATTATTTTTTTATTATATAATTAGATTAACTCAAAATAATGATAAGATAAAAAATACATTTGAGCGGTAATAGAAGATTCACTAATATCAAGAATACTTTAGCACTCACTGAGATATTAATTGTTTCCAGTCCATAGCGTCATTGGTAGTTTGATGCCAAGGCCGTTCTTAAAGTTAAGTCTTTTTTATGTAATCCCTAAAATGCTATTGTGAGCCACCGATTTGGAACTGCGTTCATCACATTTATAATATTATTTATCTTTGCAATTGACTTTTTTTAATTTTCACCACTGCTTTTTTTTTAATTGACATTGTATTTATTAAAAAACTTGACTGTGAATCTTTTTTTATTAGAGTATCAGATTCTGTTTTATAATTAACATGAATTTTAGGGACATCTTTTTTAAGTCCCTGTTGGAGAGTTGCTAACGAATACTCAAAATTCGTGTTAAATAAAATAGTAAGATACTGAACAATAGTCTAAAATGAAATGAAGTTTTATGATACATTTGAACAAGTAAAATATTTAAAACCAAAACATCTGATTGGACGCATATCCTAAGAGTGGAAATACTCAATAAATTCCACTACATCCTCCACCTCTTGACATCTTGTCAACTCAATCAATGATAACTTTGTAGAATCATCACTCTTATTTTCATTACTCTAACCTTGCCGTTGCCACATGGAAATACTTCTTTGACCCATTTAAATGAGTTGGGATAAACCTTCATTAACTGCAAATAATTCTTTTTGAATTACAGATTTATGATTATCGTCAGCGCAACTAAATAATTGCTGAGTTTTAACTTCCACACTTAACTTCCAGACCCTAATTGTGTATCGTAAGATTTTCTTGCATCCCTCTCATATTAAAATTTAGAAAAGTCTTTGCTTTTTTTTGATTTCTCAAATTAGTTTTATTCTCTGCAATTCTTTTTTGCAACCAAACTTTTAAAATCTCTACTTTCTCTGCAAATCTTTGATACAACCATCCATTCATCTAAAATTGATTCAACGTTTCTCTCCACATCTTCTAGCTGTACAATAAACGTCCTTATTAAACTGACTAGTGCTTCTAAATCTTTTTCTCTTGGCTTCTAAATGTAGAAGGTTCTTGTACGCTAGCTCCTTTCGATCGTAATCTAGCTTTATCTTAACATACCTTGGCTGAGTGGCCAAGATTCTCTATCAATTTTATAGGATCTCCTACCAAATATTGCAATTTCTTTTTATTTGATTCTAAAGCCTATTGACTTGAACCTCGGTAGGTCTTCAAGAATTAAATTTCTTCAAACTTCATGAAAACATATGAATAGTTAATTTTGTCATTTTTTCTAAGGTAGGAACATATTCCGTCTTTTAACTTCATGGATGATGATTGTACCTGAAAAATTAATCTTTGTTGGTTTGGTGAAATGCCTTCTTTATCCTGCATTTTCGATTCAACATTAACTATCGTGTCATCAGATTTAACTTGAAGAGTAATTGTTTTTTTCTAATAGTTTTAACAAATATTTTCGCGCTTTTTTGTATGAGTGTGATAATAGAAATTGTAGAATTGTTTTGAGTGTCATAAATCTACCAGTATCTGGCTGTATCTAGAAAGAATACTGGGCACACAGCAGTAATCTTTTGACTTTATAAACGAGCTGGATTCAATTTGGAATCAATTGAGCATTCCCCAGTCTACAAACCCATTAATCACCATAGTAGTGGATATTTTCACTTCCTTGAAGCGCCTAGTAGTAATCTCCTTGTTGTCAAAAATTCCCATTGAGTCATTGGCAACCAATTCCTCCAGCTTGATCAAATTTATATTTTCATTGAAATCAATAAAGGACCTTTTTATGGTGAAGCTCGATCAACTTTAGAAGCCTCCACACCTGGCCCAAATTTTAGGCATTAGTGCGTGGCCTTCGAAGGGAACCGCACTCTGCTACCAACACTAATTCTGTTGATAATGAATTCATCAGGAATATCTTTAACAGAAAATCTAAGCATAGTTTCTTTCAGTTCAACAATATGGAAATAAACTTGTAGCTAAGAATTAAAATAGCAATTATTTCCGTAATATTTTAATCCATCTGCATAATTTGTCTGAATTCAAAATGCCATATCTTCCATGGCAATGAATTCACATTTCCTTATAAGCATTTCACTATCTGGATCAACTAACTGAAATCCATTATCATATTCGGAATTATGAGAAGCAGTTATCATAACTCCAACAATTTTAGCTTTAAATGTCGATCTTATTGCATTGAGAAAGCTCCTTCAAACAGTAAATTCAACTCCTTGGTGGCGCATACATTATTGTAAATAGTCATAAATTTTGTTTCATTGACAGAGACGGAGCCAAAGAATTTATTTATGAGGGAACTTTAATTTCTTCCAATTTCATCACTGATTATTTTATCCATTGAATTGAAAAAAGAGTTTGAAGACTATAAATCAGTATATTACTGATTTATAGTCTTCAAACTCTCTTTTCAATTCAATGGATAAAATAATCAGTGATGAAATTGGAAGAAATTAAAGTTCCCTCATAAATAAATTCTTTGGCTCCGTCTCTGTCAATGAAACAAAATATGACACATCCATTTCCTCGGAATAAAAATTTCTATAAATGACTCATGATTTTTCATTTGTTACTTTCATTCAAATTATAAATTTGGTTTTTATTTGGATTTTTTATAAATTAGAGTAATTTTTAATAAATTTAAACTTAAATTTGATGTTTTTATATTATTAGCCACATATTTTCATTTTTTAAATCTATTTTAGTAAGATGACCAACTATTTTTTGTTCAAAAAGAGTACACTTTGCAAGTATTTCATAGGTGAAAAAAAGAAAAAACGATAAAAACTATATTTTCTTTTAAAAACATATTTTTCTTCGGAGTGGATTTTTTTTGCTAACCGAATAACTTTCATTTTGCATATTAAATTTGACCGTTTAGACGGCAGATAATGTTTTTACAGAATATTGCGACTTCTCACTGCTCCAATAATCATTCCCTAGTGAAAATACCCTTTCAACAGCAGCATTAGTGCCTGGACAAAATAAGGAAATTTCTATTAAAACTTTTAAATTTTTATGGGGGATATGTTCTACTCTAAAATGCCGAAAGATTTCTACCCATCTATTGTCAAGTTCTATTTTCTCATCGTTCCATTTCTTCAATTTTTCTTCATTTAAATATAAATTTACTCTTCGAATTTCTTCAAAGAGAAAATTGTCATTAATAACAATATCTTTTACTTCCTTCATTACAAATTCGACTGCTGAAGAAACTTCTTTCTATTCAATTTTACTATTTAGAAGGGTCCATTTGAAACAATTTAATGCTCTAAAGTTCACTATCCATTCTTCGATATATTCATAGCAAATTTTATAAAAAGTTTAACTTCTTTTAAAAATTCATTTTTTATTTCGGGATTGAAATCTTCCATAACGGTCAGTTTATTCTTTAGAATTAGTGGTAAATTTTTTAGGTGATTTTTTATTAAATAATGTTTTCAGGTTTTTATTTTGACTTTTTTAAGTTTTTCTTTCTAAATTTGTATATTATAGAGGTAGAGAAACCTTTTGGTTTTCATAATAACCATTTAAAACGAAATTCGCTCTCATCATTTACTGTTTATTCTTTCTTTTTTGACAGTTCATATTTTTTAAAATTTAGTTAATCAGTGTTTTCGGCATTGAATTCTTAATTTTAATCAGCCTCTCCAAATGGTAAAATTTTAAAAAACTTTTACTGTGTGTTTTGTCTGTGTGTTCAATTTATTTTTTCTACAACTTTTAAATTTATATATAAAAGTTGTTATTCCATGCAAACATGTGTAGTAAAAAATTAGATAAAAACTTTAATTATTGAATATAGCTTTTATTATTGTCAGTGAAATTTTTACCATGATTGGTTAGATAATTATTCTCTTAAAAATGTATATGTTAAAGATTATTTGTTGGTTTTGATGTCTTTTTCTTATTTCTTTTCATTTAGGTAAATTAGCATATCGAATCGCATACAACACCCAGCCAACTTTTAAAAATAATGAAGACAATTATGATTTTATGAACTGTCCAAAGCACAATTCTATTTCGTTGAATGCCGGTCAAACTGAAGATTCAGATGGAAGTATAACTAATTATATAACTATGCACAACCAACTTACGTCGTCAGTCCATTCACCAAAACCTTTGTCGGTACAGCCCGTATATGGTCATAATATGTATCCCCAAACTAACTTTCTACCACCATTGAACTCTTATCCATATTTCAACGCCCAGCCCATGTACAATCCGTGGTTCAGGCAATGGTATCAGCCACATTCATCATATGGATATACACCAAATCTTTATTCTCATCCAGAATATGGAGTAGTTTCAATTGCTCAGCCGACTGTATCAGCAGTCCCTGGGCCTCAGCCTTGCTTACCGTACGCAAATGCAAGTCAAGATCAAAAGCAAATAGATGAACTTGTCGAAACTCTAGCATATGATAATTCCTGCTCATCAACTTTAACTCCTCCACCAGTGACCACATTTCAACACATTCATCCCAGTTTAGAAGCTAATAATTCTATAATTAACAATCCCTGGGTAATTTACTCGCCTCATCATCAAATGATTCCTTCAAATACGATTATGCCAGGCTATATTACCGCAATCTCTAACGGTGACAGTGATGACAACGACCAACCTCTGGATAAAATTCTTACCGATTCTGAAGGAGTTCAATGTACAAATAACAATAACAAATTTCAAGCCAAAACCAAAAATCCCACAAAAAGAATTGAAAAACACAAAAAGATTTATTCGCTGCGAACGCTTGATAAAACGTACAGAAGGAATCATTCGAAATCTATTACCTAAACCTGTCTTTCATATTTTATTTTCCAAATTTCTCGAACAATGACTGTTGATCGTTGGTTTTTCTTTGAGATTTACTAATACCTTTCGGAACTTTTCACATTGTCTTGCACCTCAACCAACTGACATCCGCAAATACAAAGTTGTGAGAAAAAACAGTCAACATTGTTTATTGGTTGAAAATTAGAAAAAATAATCCGGTAGAATTTAGTAATTTTTTATCACTAGATGCCGTTTGTGATAATTTTATAAAATAGAAAATCTCCCTTCTAATTTTGGTTACTATCAACCAAATATAAATGTATGCTTGATTTCGAAGCAAAAATACACAGATATTTTATGTTTTTTTGAATTTTCACTTTAATTATGTTTTCGATGATGTATACGTGATGGGTTAAATAAGTACCCTGACTACACAATAAACAATAATTGTAATTTTTCATAGAGGCTCTTAACCTGTGCCAAACGGATTCATGAGAACCCCGGAATACTTTGATATACCGAAAATCGAAGAACAAGAGGAGTGTATCCGGGATTCCAAATGTTCGGCTAAGAATCGTGCGAATATGGAATGGATTCCAGTAGGAAAAACCAAAATAAGATATTTAAAATTAGTAAAGTAAATTTAAAGAGGTAATGTGTTGTAAGCCGAGACGAAGCTACACAACATAGAAATCGCATAACAGCTTTTAAATTCACGGAAAAAACACCAACTAAAGCCTAGATGAATAAATAACACAAATAAAAACTAACGAAAAATCTATCTGCCAAATTTCAGCTCGATCCGATCACAGGAAGTGGATTTGCTGTCGCATGATTTGCATGGCTCTTATAAACATTCAAACATACATACAAAGGAAAGTTAATATAGTTAATATTACATGAAGAAGTTGGACATATTTAAAGCAGAAATTCATAAAAATCACCGAAAAAAGACACAAATTAGCAAGGAGAATCAGATCTCCTAAGAGGTGAAACTGAAACAAGAGGATCACTCAGTACACCAGGAAAAGAAAAGTAAAAACCAACAATAAAAAAAAACCAAAGATGAAATAGATCAATCAAATTTATTGGAATTTAAACTAAAAAATGATAAAATTAAATGATCAGAACGCGTAAACGTGATCGCACCTGATTGGTCAAGTGAACAAAAGCCTGTATAAGGTCAACGTCTCGGCAGACTATTACCATTTTTTTGTTAATAAAAATCTAAACCTTTAACAACCTTCAAGCTTATACTCGATATTCAAGGAGTTAAAGCGCCAATTTAAGGAATTATTTGACTAAGCAATTTCAAATTCACACGATACGGTAAGGATTGATTTGATTTCATAAGGTTTTGGTGTATGTCTATTATTGCTTAGTTCTATGATAACTGTTATTTTATGAGGGAAAATATTATGTATAAAAACAAAAATGGTACAGCTCTGCTCTCTATTTAAAAATGTTTTGTGTTTTATATTGTGGCAGGTCACTAATTTTATATTAACTTGAACAAGTGGATGTCATTCTATGTTGTGACGGTATAAGGATTCGAACGAGTCCTTTTCCTACAACTTCTTTGGTTGTAGTTTTACTGTCCCGGGTACGGTCCGTTGCAGGCATTTCAACCTCTGGGAATATTTTAATAACGGACAACTCAAATTGAAATTATTATGATCACCTGAATGCATAGGTAATAATCAAATATATAAAATAGTTTACACATAAAATAAGTCATTGAAGTTAAAATTCAAAAATTTTAATTTTTAATAATTTTTTTAATTTCATTTGTTTGTTTGCTCTAGGCGCGAGTTCAGTGTATCTATGTATAAATGTGACACTGACTGAAAGTATCTTCTTCTGAAAGTGTCTTATCATAATGTAATCTAAAATTAATTATTTGTAGTAAATTTGTATAGGGTCAGTGAACCTTCACCAAAAATATGCAATTATGTAAAATGTCATTCATATCATATTCTAATCGGAAAATATTTTTCCATTGTATTTAAGCTATCGTTGTTAACTGTGAATTTCCACCTTCATTTGTACTTTTGTTTTTTTAGTGGGGAGGAGTGAGTATAGGCCCCTAAGACCCTTATCTTATGTTGGACTAGAACCCATCGTTACAAGAATTGACAAAAAATTACAGAAACATCAAAGAAACCCGTAATAATAAAATGGAACACTAAATAAATATTAAACAAATGTAATGAAATCAATAAACGCAAACAGGAGGAGAGCAAAACACATTAAAAAATTAATAGATACTTCAATGTCGACTAAAACAGTGAAAAATTGGAAAAAACCTAGTTGGTGATAGAAGAAATGATAATAAATTAAAATTAATTAAAATTTAATTAACTAAACACACAGTAATCAAAGATATGCGAGTAAAACCAATCGGCCACATCAAAACGACAATATAAATGCCTGGAACTTTGACACAGAAGGAGTGAAAAAGAATCATACTTTACTTTACTTCAATTTTCTAACGAAGATTTTTGTTTTTCGAAGATCTTTTGTTTTAATATTTTTATATGACAAGATCTTTGTTTCTTTGATATTATCCTATACTGAGACATCACACAATAACTTCATATGAGCGAAGTTAGGAAGATAAGACGTAAATTTTAAATGTTATTATTATATGCAACATTTCTATACATCGAAATTTTACAAAGATATCTTATTATATGTTGTATTTGTGTGTTAACCACTTAAAGTACACATTTATTTTGAATTTTGTGTCAAAAACTTATCGAATTTTTTTAAGTGAAAATTTTGTTTATATACCTAATTAAATAAAAAAAATTGTTTTCATTGGCGTAGCAAGTGTACTTTACCTGGGGGCGGGGCGAAATAGTAAATTGTATAAGTTGTCCAGAACATTCTTTCCTCCGGTTTGTTCACGATGCCTTGGAGTACTTTCATTCCGAAAAAAACGTGTAATTCTTTAGCAGTAACTGGCGACCATGATCTTGATGCTGAACCTGGCTTCTGTTCCGCAAATCTATTTGTTTCCGTAACAATGTGATTGATCAGAGAATCATCAAAAAATAATTGATAATATGCTAAAACATCAGGTTGTTCTGGCAGTGCAAAAGTGGAGCCAGTAGCCCCAATAAATGGATATCTTGGTGGCGCAGGGACCGGCTGATTTGTACTTATAGTATACCAGTTTCTCGCTAAATCCAAATTGGCCTCATCGTCGCTTACCTCGGATTAAGTTTCGGTATAATCACTTTCTTCGGAATCACTTTCCGATAGATTGACATATTCTGACTCACTATCGCTCATTTTCAAAGGTGTTTTACTGAAATAACATATAAAAATAATATAATAAAGAAAATAATTCAAAAAAATAAAATAATTATATTATTTATATATTATTATATTCTAAATTCACTTACCAAAAAATTATGATGACAATAAGGCACAAATTAGATTTATTGAATTAGTTTTACTGAAATAAACATATAAAAAATAATATAATAAAGAAAGTAATTCAAAAAAATTAAATAATTAAACAATTAAACAAATAATTAAACGTTATAAACACGCTATACGTAAATATCATAAGTAAATATAATGTTCGCCCGTCTATGTCACGTGCGCGTACAAAATTGCCAGTAAGATGCGCCCGTATAGGTCACGGGCACGTACATTAAGTGGTTAAAGTTTATTTCCCTATCACTTTTTCCATTTCTATAACAAATTTCACTATTTATGAAACATTAAAATTCAACACACAAGTAACTTTGAGTGTTTCGATAATAAAGTTTATTGATTTTTTATATATTAGATGTTATTATTCCATGCAAACATATGTAATAAAAATGAATTGCATTTGGAGAAAGATTCACTTATCTCACAATAATTACTACCCATTACAGAAACACGTAATTATTGCGATTGAATTCCTTCAATCTTTTTCCCTTATTTGTCGCTAAAAATTCTTAGGTTAAATACTTACTTGAAAAACTGAAATTTTAAATTTCTTTAATTGGTATACGTAGATGAACTTGTTTTCTAAGGATTAAAGATTACCTCAAACTAACGAACATAAGAATGGCAGCAAATATACGTTCGACTTCATTTGATGTATTTCAATTACTTCCGATTTAGAGACGATCAGGACACTAATATTTGATACACATTAAACGTTTAATTACACACGTTGACAAAAGTTAACTTGGTCGTGATTGCAATGTTGGCCAAAAATTAAAAACCGGGTTTTCATAATACATACATATATTATCTAATGACGGAATAATAAAAAATATAACAAATTATTAAATGAAACAAATAAAATAACTTCAAACTCTAATGATTTGTCTTTTTTTATTAATTATATAAAAATCAACATAAAAAATTTAGAATTCAATTCATTAACAAAACTTTTAAGTAAAAGCAACAATAAAAATAACTATTTATTAATTTTTAACTGGAAACTGGAAGTGTGGCGAATTTTAAACTTAACTAAAACATATATTTAGTGCAGTTTAAAAACCGAAAATACCGGTTTTGCTTTTGGAAATTCGGTTTTCTTCTTTACTCTGGAGCATTTAACGCTTTCCGGTTTTAGGTTTTGCAATCACTATAACTTGGAAGTAGCCACCCAAATTGAAAATTAATTATTTTTATAATGAATATTGATATAATTTTTGAATATTTTTCCAGTGACTTGGATTTTGTATTAAAAGTATTCTTGCAAATTTGGGGGAATTTGGATGTAATTTGAGACCGTGTATAGGAGGGAAAACACAAACTTTGATATAGATATATTAGAAATATTCAATTGTTGACTATCTGTAAGTTAATCAATAAGTACAATTAATAAAATGGCGATTGTTTATAATTCTCCAACAGAAAAGGTCAATGAATTAATGAGATATTTAAAAGACCTGATAATAAAGGATACAGAAAAAGAAGTTGTTACCGATGAAGAATTAAACTACCTTTGTGAAAGTTGTGTGAAAATATTGGACGCCATAATTAAGTATAGAGATCAAATTAGATCAAATCAGTTATTGGAACTGATATATTCTTCATATACTTTGTTGGAAAACGTTTCGGAAAAAACATTTTTTCAGATTGCAATAATATTAGATGTTTTACGATTGACGATATCCAATTTATTGCAGGCGTCAACCGGGAGAGATATTGCGAATATAGTTACGTCAAATGATTATATGGAAAATAAAAGTAGAAAAGAATTTATGAGAAATTTATTGTTGTATAGAGAAAACATTTGTAAAGATCCTCAGCAACCTTCAATAGAAAAACAGAGAACCGATAGCATGTATGATACAAATTGGTATTTAAAACCCATAATCAAAGAAAACCGAAAACGACGCCAGTCAAAATATTTTGAAATAATGAATGAAAGTAAAAACTTAAAATTTATATAACAATTTCGAAGATAAAAATTATAATTAATAATTTTGAAATGATTTTTATTAGATAGTCAAATTAATAATTTACTTTTGGTTTTCATTATATTATTATTCGTATTATTAGTTTTAGACTGATTAATTTGATTATTTATATCAGTGGTTCTCAACCCGTATTCCGTGATTACGCTTCCAGTGTTCCGCGAAAAAAATGACAATTTATCTTTAAATTTGCATTTAAGATACTTGTCATCAAAAACTTCAATTAATTTTTTATAAGATGATTCAATAAGAAAGCCGTTACACAGATATATAAACATACAGATATAAAAGTGTTTTTATTGATTGTTATTGTTGCGCGTGGTATTTTCTTTGCTTATAAGAAGGCATTGTTTAGGTTTACGACAGATTAATAATTTGTGGTTCGTCACTCATTGTGGGCAAGTATTTTTTGTCAGTGTTCCGCGTAAAAAAATCATAGGAATGGTGTTCCGCGCTTTTATATTAATTGAGAACCACTGATTTATATATTCTTCTAAATATTTATTGTATGTAAATATTTATCATTTTTGAGCATTTAAAATTTATAATAAATATTAAGGATGACAAATATGACATTTCGTTTTCTATGTGACAGGAAAAATAAAATATTTTAATGGTAAATATGAGAGATATTTTAACATGTATTGTATCTTAAATTAAATTTCAAATAATATTACTCAGGATATTATTTTGATTAAATAAATTTCATCTTTATTAAAAATAAAGAGAAGTAACATAAATGAGTTTAATCTCTTCTATGTACTAGTCGACAATAGTCAATCATTTTAAATAAGGTTTCGGAGCATGGCACAGAAAATGGTAAAAATTTGTTAAATACTAAATTTAATATTATTATAAGAACTTTTTTTCAAATTTCACCACTGATTTATTTTCCCATTGAATTTATTAAAAAGAGCTTGAAGACTATAAATCAGTAAATATATTTACTGATTTATAGTCTTCAAGCTCTTTTAAATAAATTAATTTTAATATATTGTTATAATTACAATTTCTTCACAAATCATAATATCAATTAACAAATAAAGTATATTTAAATAATCTAACGTGTCCTTTGTATTATTAAAACAACTATAATTAATAAACATTAATTATTGAACACCACTCTCCTCCTCTTTATTTACTTTGCATCTCTTCAGCCATTCAATTCTTCTTGATTTGATTGAGTTTGGAAATTGTAATGCAACTTGTCTTGGTGATAAGAATTTTAAAATTTTGTAAAGTCCCTCATATTTAGTTCCCTCCTTTCGTCTATGTGGTTCCAAACGAACTAATACTTCCTCTCACACCATGAATACTCGAGTACCTCACTTGTCTATAGCTCTAATTTTCATTGTTGTTGCTGCTTTCTCTAAATTTGTTTTTGTTTTATTTACAATTTCTTCTCTGCTTTTTTGTATGTGTCCTAATCTAGAATATAAATTAATCTTCCGACCATATACAATTTCAAAAGGTGAAAAAATTGTCGAATTTTGTACTGTAGCATTCAAACTAAATTCAATCTTTGGTAACAATTTTAACCAATTATTCTCTGTTCTAATATCTGTCAATAATGTTGCCAGCATGTCCCGAACTGTTTTTATTATTCCTTCAGCTAAACCATTTGATTGATGTTGGTATGGTGAACTAAATTCTTGTTTTTTGCCAAATATTTTCATCCAATCACGAAACTTTGATCCTTCAAAAATCCTTCCTCTATCTGTAAGAGTGCTTTCTGGTCTACCAAACCGATATATCCAATTATTCAGAATGACATTCAAAATCTTTAATTCATCCTGTGTACTTGTTGCTGATAAACTGACCAATTTACTAAAACGATTTATTATCACTATCATATATTTCTTACTTGCTTTTGTTTCCATATATGCAATATCCACTGCTATCTGTTCTAAAAATTGTTCTCATGTTCTTGGCAATAGAATTTCCTTTGTTCTTCCTTGATCCATCTTTCTACTAGCACAGATCTTGCATTTATGAATTCATTCCGTAATACTCTGATTCATGGATGGCCAAATCTTTTAAATAACATAAGGTCTTCTTAATGCCTAGATGGCATAATTCAATATGAAAATAATTTACCAATGTTTTTACGTACGTGTCAGGTACTACAACTGCAATTTTTCCATCTGTATTAATCATCAATACGTCGTCTTCTATCTGTAATATATTTTTAAATACTTGAAAATATTACTACTGTTTGTTTCATAAGATATATGAGCCTCATTTCCATTAAGAAGCGATATGATAAATAATTTTGTCTTCGTTTTGGTT
Source organism: Schmidtea polychroa (assembly GCA_959609185.1). Lineage (NCBI taxonomy): Eukaryota > Metazoa > Platyhelminthes > Tricladida > Dugesiidae > Schmidtea > Schmidtea polychroa. The sequence continues at coordinate 42,662 of CAUHTR010000145.1, read as the reverse complement.
TTGTTTAATAATTTCCATAATGTTTGAACTTCCTTGTAGACTATTCATGTACCGAGTTCTACACTTTGTTTCTTTGGTATCCTTGTGTTTCATCTGACGACAATGAGCGCATATCGTATTATTTAAACGAGACATACCATTTGCATTTCCATGATCTTCTCCCTCCCTATATTGCAACTCAAAATCGTATTCAGATAAATTTGCTATCCATGTTTGAAACTGTGGGCTTATTGGTTTCTTTGTCGTGTTTATAAACACCAATGCCTTGTGATCTGTTCTGGCTACAAATCTTCTTCCATATGAATATTGTCCAAAATGTACAATAAACTCGTGGAGTGCCAACAACTCTTTTCTAATAACACAATATCCCATTTCATGTGTTGTCAAATGTCTTGAACCATATGCTATCACTCCTTCAGTACCGTCTTCCTTAATCTGAGATAAAACTGCACCTAAGACTCAAAAACTAGCATCCGTATCAAGGATAAACAATCGATCTGCCCTTGGAAATTCTAATATTGGTGCTTCACACAAACGCTTCTTTATATTGAAAAAAACCTTTTCTACATTCTTCAGTCCAAACAATCATTTTATCATTACCTGTCGTTGCTGCATACAACTGTGTTACTATCATTGAATAATTCTTAATAAATCGTCGATAATAATTCGTTAAACCTAAGAATGATCTCAATTCTGTGACACTTTTTTGTTTGGTTACATTTTCAATTTCTGAAATCTTTCTTTTATTTGTTTGAATTCCCTTTTCACTCACTGTATGTCCAATAAAATTTAATACGCTTTTATAAAACGTGCATTTCTAAGGGTTAACTTTAAAACCGGCATCTCTAATTCGTAGGAATACTTCAAAATAGAAGTTTATCATGAGTTTCCTTATTTTCCGCATATATTAAAATGTCATCAAGATATACAACCACTCCTTTAAAAATTAATCCCTCCAATATTTGATGAATCAATTTCTGAAAAGTGGCAGGGGCTGTTGACAAACCAAATGGTAACCTGTTAAAACAGAACTGTCCCTCTTTTGTACTAAATGCCGTCTCGGTTTGGGAATTTTCATGCAACTCTACCTGATAATAGGCCTGACCTAAATCAATTAATGAAAATATTTTTGACTTAGCGAGATAATCCAATAACAACTGCATGCCTGGCATCGGAAATGACAACTTTTTTGTGATTGAATTTAATAACCTAAAATCTAGACACATTCTTATAGAACCATCTGGTTTTCCAACTATCACAAGTGGTGTGTTCCACGGACTGTGACATTTTCTCACAACTCCAGCTTCTAATAAATTTTCTACTAACTCTTCAATTTAACAGTACTCTGCTTTCCATCAATGTTGAACTGCCAATCAATCTCCAACATCTTTCACTCATCACACTGATTGAAGCTCCTGAATCCCATAGAATTTCAATATAAAATTCATTTATTTCCATCGCACTTCACCTCCTATAATCATCCTTCTTAAACATCACATCCTTTGTTACAACATTTCGTTTTTTATACTCATCTACTATCTCGACCCTACTGACGAAATGTAAACAACAGGGTCTTCTTGGTTTTTTTCTCAACATTATGCATGATTGGTTCTATCAATTCTTCTAATCTATCGTCGTCTTTTTAGTGTATACAATACACTTTTCATTCCAGTTTTTGAGTATTACATATTGATTTTGCTAACAAATTACAACTTCTAAATGAATGACCTTCTTTACCACGTATTAAGCATTTGTCCTTCAACGGACACTCAAAACGCATATATATGATCACTTTGTCCACAACAAAAGCATTGACCATGTCTTAACCTTTCTTCTGCTGGTTCAGATAAACCACAACATCTATTATAAACCTTTTTCGTGATATATGTTTCATTGAAATTAACGTTGGTGGTCTACGATCCGTAGTTGTCCTTTCATTATATTGTTCTGCCACAGGTTTCACTTTATCAATTTGTCTTTCGTTTCTTTCATTTCTATATTGATAACTTTTTTTCTGGTTGAAGACTTGAATATATTCTGTTATCAAAAGATGATTTTTGAGTACACTGCTTCTGTTTATCTTTAGCAACGTTTGCATATGTTGATTTAGCTACTGTCTGAACTTCTTCCAATCGTTCTTTTGGATCATAACCTTCTCGTGTCTCATATACCTTTGCTAAATTTCTGATTTCTTCTTTCTTCATATTAGCCTTCGTTGATATATTTTCTATCAAACGTTCGTTCCGAACTCTGTTGCACACAATCATTTCAACAATATTCTCTTTTGAAATCTCACAGTTGAAAACCTCGTCAACGAGTTTCTTCATTCGTATCTCGAATGTAACGAATCTTTCATCATGATTTTGTTTCATTGATGATAAGTCACAAATCTTATCCATAATGGACTTCTTTTTTGTAAATGTGTCATTAAATCATTCACGAGCTTTTTTATTTGTTGTGGAGATGTCTTTAAATTCTTTCCAGAGAATAAATGACTCTTCAGACAATAACAAATCAAAAATACTTACTAAATTTAGATCATTAAGAATCATCCAATCTTCAATATCCTTGAGCCATTTCTCTGCTTCTATCGCGCTTCGGCCCTCGAATCTTCTGATATTAAAATTTAAAATGTCTTTTGCCTGTTTAGGTAAAGATTCCATAACCATCTTTCTATGCTGATTTCTTGTCACTACGCGAATCGGCTCAATTTTCTCGGCGGGGTCGCCAGTTACAATTTCTTAACAAATAAAAATTAACAAATAAAGTATATTTAAACATTTAAATAATCTAGCATGTCCTTTCTATTATTAAAACAACTATAATTAATAAACATTAATTATTGAACATCACTGTTATCATTACCATATATGGTTGTATGATTTAATAAAACTTCTTAGAAAATTTTATAGAAAAACTGCTTTATCTCAATGTATTGAAAATTTTATACGATGGGAATTGTGTAATTTCTGTGCTTTGTATTTTATTTTTCATTCCACATTTCATTTATTTAAGCAAATTTTGAGATGAAATTAATTAAATAATTGGATAACAATTTTTAATTCAACTTCTAGTTTTAACAATAGTTAATTAAAAAATTGTTATTAAATTTTACCAAAACTTAATTTTCTTTTGATAAAACTTTAAAATGACGAATACGTTTAATTGTACAATCATTGCTTGTACTTCTAAATAATATACAAAGAAAAGTTGCGCTGAGATTATTTTAAACTACACACCTTTTTGTTTGACTTTGCATAATAAATAGCGCGACATTTTGTTGGCAATGTTAAATTTTTTATTATAACGTTGTAAATGATTTTATCTATGCATAGAAATAGGCCTAATAAATGTATATTTTAAACTTTATTTTTTGTTTTTTAATAATATTTAGTAATTACAACTAATACAAGGTCATGTTCTCCGTCAACAAAGTTTTCTATCGAAAATACTGATACTCATGTGTCACCACACTCACCGTCATCAATTGACAAGTATTTTTAAAACTTTTTTCATTAGTTTTTATGAAATATTAGACTAAATATTAATGAATTAAAAGATGAACTGTTTCAAAAAAGTGGTTTATTGACAATAAACAATGAAGTATTAAATATAAGTATTGAATAATAATAGAAAATTACATATTAATAGAAAATTACCACAAAAATGGACGAATTCGAAATAGAAACCAGTCTGGGTCATGGAACATGTGGTAACGTGTATCGAATGCGTCTTAAACGATTATCATCAATACCAATGGCTGTGAAACAAATGAGACGTAGTTCTCATTCAGTTGAGGAAAATAAAAGAATTTTCCGTGATCTTGATGTTGTAACCAGATGTCATGATTGTCCATTTATTGTTACCTGCTATGGAATATTCATATCTCCGGTAAGTGTTATGATTTATTATTTTATGTAATTAATATTTTATAATTTAATTATTATTTTTAATAATATTTCTGAAATTATAAGACTAATATTTTTAGTTTATAATAATTTTTATAGTTTTTTAAAATATTTATTTAAATTTTATAATAATATTTAACCGGAATATTTTTTAACTTTCTATTACACATACATAATCAATTAATTAATTAATTATAATTTATTAATACGAAATAAGATGCGATAATATTTGATAGATATTTTCAAAAATCAATCGTATTTGGGAGCCGCCCATTATTGTTTTTAGTATGCAATTTGCCTGAGCGCTTATTAATTTGACAAGTAATAAGTGAATAAAGCACAGAAAAGGTTAATCTTGCCAGTAAAATAGTGAGTGTTGAAACGCTTGTAAATTCCTGTATTTAAGTGTTTAACGATTGTTGATAAGCAGGGGGAAGCGACAGAAATCGCATACAATTTAGTAAATATGATTAATGAAAAGCTTATCAAAGATCTCAGGCCTTCATAATGAATAAATTTTATTAAGTGTGGATGGCGGTCCTAATTTTATTTTTAAATTAAATAAATAAGCAAAATTATAATGGTTAATTAGGCTTTATATCCCTTCTATCCTTGCCCATCTCTCTGCTCCTCTACTTCCCCACTCCATTCTCTACTCCTCCCCTATCCCTTTTCCCCATCTCCATCCTCTCCTCCCAACCCTTTCTATCCTCACCATCTACCTCCTCTCTTCCCCTCCACTCCAAATCTCCTTCCTATCTTCCCCCATCTCCCTCCTTTCCTCCTCTATCTCCCTCCTACCTTCCAGCATCAATCCCCTCCATCCCGTTTGTCATTTACTGCACTTAAATTGGAAAATATTACGAAATTTTTTGGAGACAACTCTTAATATTTCTAAAATCATGTTTAAAAATTTGTGATTTTCGCGGATAATACGAGTAAAATGCTTTCAATGTAACCTCAATGGAATTTTGCGTTCATTTTGATTAATGAAGCCACTCCCTGTCAGTGAGGTTCATTGGATTTAATAATAATTTAACCGAAGCCTATTTTTCAACCTATATAGTGATAAAAGCAAAATACGCCCACAAAGTACTTAGCCGATTGTCTCAAATTTCTCTTATTGGAAACTGGATTTGATTATGATTAAATGCCAAAATTTAGAATTAATATTCTCTAATTAATGGAAAACTATAGAAAAATGCTGATAAGAGAATGGTATACAAGTTTAGAAATATTACATGAGGTTATTGGTAAACATGGGGTCTCCCATTAATGGTTTCAGGAATTTGAGGTGGAGAGCTGAATATTTTACAAATTCTTTCACTTGACAATTGTTGGCAAGTAGGAGGGATGGAGAAACCGCTAATTTAAATAACTTGCACAAGGTTATTATGAAATTATAACTGAAATTATTCCAAAGCAGATATTAGAAAAAAAAGTTTCAACAATTTATTTCTTCTGGCATCCATCGCTTAAATAGTTCTAGTAAAGGTGAAATTGTAATCCATTTCATTAACCTATGGAATTCGAGTAATCCAAAACTTTAACTGTTAAACGGGTTCTAATTCATTAAAACCACTTATTTTATGTCTAAAAATAAATTATGTAAACAATGCATGGGCATGCTTCCATCTTTGTGTCTTGGTCATATTTCATGGGATAAAAATTCGACCAAGCCTATGCAATATTTTTATTTTGACTTTAAAATTATTCTTCAATGATGAAACACAAAAGTTGAGGTAGATGTAGAGGGGAACTGTACGCTCATATAAACTTCTCATACTTCATGACGTAATTTTATCTTACAACTAACATAACACCCATTGGCCCACTTCTTAATCTATTACAAGATACTCCATTGCTGCGTTTTTAAGCGTTTTTCACTTATTTCAGAAAAAATGTGCCCCCAAATATTGAATACACGAGTTTTTCTATCTTTGTGCTTGTGATGAATTCCTCGTTAAGATTGTTCAATTGCACCAACTTCATCTTTTTCGACTCTAAATTTTACACATTATTTTTAGTGTTCACTTCTACTTTTCAATAAATTGTATCCGTGACACCTCACATAATATAGGATTTTTCTTGATAAAGAAAATTAGAACTAACTCTATCAAACATGCATAAAATCCTGTCAATTAGTAATATTAACGCGTTTTTACTTTTTGCATTAAAAAACCGCATTGAAAAATTTATTTTTCCTGTATAAGATTTATCTACAAGCTCACAAAGAAAAATTTCCTTTCCTTCCAATTGTTTTGAAGTTTTTTTTAGAAAAACTGTCGAAAATGTGTCTTAAATAAATTTTAAAAGATAATTGAAGAAAAGGGAAATAATTTTTCTGAAAGACAACATTGAATTTTTAAAAATTATCTTAAATTTATCCATAAAACTCTATTTTTCGTTTCCATATCGAATTTTTTGAAACATTGAATTCTATTAAATAACTGCCGGTGACAAATTTAGGATTTTTGAGCATAAGCATCCTTTAAAAAAACCTACAAATACATATTAAATTCATGTGGGAACGTTAAGTAGGCGTTATTCTTAGGATAACAACATTGGTCCTTATTTTTGATTTTGAAATAGAAAAATAGCGTACCAAATCCACCGTTTGTCCAATTAGAATTTGTTAAAAGCTCTGCCTAGAATTTGTACTTGTCCGTAAGAATTTTATTGATTTTATCGTCTAACCATAAAGCCTTTATTTCGATCAATGGAAATAAAAAAAAACTTTACTGTTAGTACCTTTTGAAAAATATTTTATATTGAACTTTATTTGTGAATAAAAAAGATAAATCAAAAATAGTGTGCTTCTCAATTTCAAATCTGTGGCAAGGTTAATGCCATGAAGGAAAATGATGTGTAAATACTAATTTAATCATAATAATTTTCACAAATCATAAAAATTTTACATCTCTATGATAACAATAAGTCGTCATTAAGTAGATATTGTGATGTTTGAAACCCAGAGAATTATCATTGTAAAACTATCGTTGAAACCGTCAACCACTCGTTTGCGTTTAATGTATGCGATTGATGCGTTGTCGCGTGACATCTTGATAATGCCGGTTGAGGAAATTGAATAATAATCTTATACCATCAAATATCATTTCTTATATCTCAGCATCTTTTTTCGACACAACAGATTTATTTACACTCAATAAACAGTTTCAGATTAACGGTTAGCAGTTAAAAGCGTTTCTAGTGAAAAATATTCATAACTCATTTTCAAGGGTTAAATATTTTTTATCTTGGAACACATTTCCTGTGATCCTGATATAGATTTAGATTTTCAAACAGAGTTCACAATTATATCGTAGCCTTTTTTCGATTATTCTGATTTTTTCCAAACTAAAATTATTTATTTTTACTGTCGAGAAAATGTGCAAACGGACGAACAGTCGGGTATAAACACGTGGCCACCGGTGGGCATTTTGTCTTATGCTGTACGGACAATGTAGCCTCTAGTTGTGAATCTGTATGTAAATTAAATTTGTTCCAATGCGCGAGTTTTTGATTTGTTACGTGACGCTCCATGTGTAAAATGTTAAATTTTATGTAAAGCTTTCAAATAATAAATTTGTTGATTAGTTAATATATTTTTTAATTTGGGCTAGTTTGTTCGCAGTCAATATAAAACAATTATATACACAAACTATAAATAAATGGAATTCAATGTGATATTTAAATAACACTATAATATGTTTACAGTACTCCAAAAATCATATGACTAATTTACTTTCAGTTTTTGATATTTTATTACTAATTTAAAAGGCAATGTTAAATATGGGTTTAAATGAAATGAATACAATTGTCACTCAAGAGACAGGGCAATATAAGTAAATGAAGAGGATCGGTAATTGAGAAAAGACGATTTTTGTTACTAAATAAGATAATCTTTTTTCACTTATTCGATTAAATTATTTTCAATTAGGCGATTTATAAAACATTCTTATTATTAAAATATTAATTATTAACCAGCGTGAATAATGACTTAAAAGCTACATTCAATTTTTGTATTTTTATCAACTACCGAATCAGGAATTTAGCTGAATAAATAAATAAATTTTTTTAATTTCACTAGTGATTGGAAATTGTTTTGATATTTTCTGTATTTGTCTTTACACCAAGTTATGGATGAATGAATGTTTTTCTTTCAATGTTCTGCTTTGTAAAGTTGACCTAGTGCAAATATAGTCTGGGAAATATAATATATTTTCTATTAAATAAGGATAATTGAATTGCCTATTTTAAATTTTATGATAATAATATCACTTTCAAAACTACTAGAAATCAAAACTCAAGAAATGAGACGAAAAAATTAAACTAACCTTTGTCATAAATATTTTAAAAATTGTTTAGAGACTGATTTTCACCAATATTTACATTTTTTATTCTCTTCGCCATAGGTTAATTTTCAGACTATTTATCAATATTTTTAATTATTTAATATGAATTTTCGGTAGAGTTTTTTCAAGTGTTTGTATGATCTAAAATGGAAATTGAAAATATAATTTTCTGATATAGACTTATTTTTAAAAAATACTTTAATTATAATAGCAATTTCTATCCAAAAATCAAATTCTTAAAAATATGTCATCTTATGATATTGCTGATTAAATTTTTCATTCCGAAATCTGATTTATGATGATGTAAATTTTATATAAATAATTAAAAATAATGATTGCAGTAGATGTATTTTTTAATGTGACATTAATAATTGAATTCAAACTCCTGCCAAAAATTATAATTATTTTTTGTGTCAAATGAAACGAGTTCTATATTTTTAAAAAAATCAAAAGGCATTTACTGTGGTAGCAAAAATATTTATAAAAAAATTTTATTTATAAAAAATAGTAATAATAATTTAGAAAAATTGATTTAAAACTTTTTGTTAATCGAATGAGTGAAAATAAATATTTGTGGGATGTTTAATTAGGAATTATTATTATTATTATTAATATTATTCACTTCGTTATATTTTGCTTACTGTGCAATTTTTCTTTCAGCAAATGAATAATATTGAATATTATTATTATTAATTCAACAATTTGTCGTTTTTGATATAATTTCATTTCCAGTAATCACTGTCGCCTGTTGAAATACATGAAAAATACAGAAAGATTTAAATTAGCCATTAATCTGAATGAATCACTGTAAGCACCTAAACATGCTTTAAATAGCTGAGTTTAGTTTTAATCGTTCGATTTTTTTCCGATTTTCCCAGAAATCTTTTGTATCTTGAAAAACTCTGCAATAATGATAGGGTTTTAATAATAATTAAAAAGTTGATATATTGCAATAAATCAGTTTATTTCTAAATTATTCTTTGTGGAAATCATAAAATAAAAACGACTCATATTTATCAAAGAAGTCTAAGTTATTACAAAAAATGCCATGCAAATTGATGAAATGTTAGTGTAAAAATTTTTTCATAAATTTTCAATTCAAATTTTTCTAATAATGGAAATATTTGAAATCTAATTATTGGTATATTAATGAATTTCATCTTTGAAAATATAGAAATAACATTAATGTTTTAATTAATTTTTACTAATTTGTTATTGTAAACTAGATAAGTGATATCATACACAATATTTTTTTTACAAAAATGCAATCTATATTTGGCAATTTGCCAATATTTATCAGTGATTAATATTTTTTTTCATAAATTTATTTTTCAATTCATTCATTACTCGCTTTGTACTTTAATTTTTATAAGAGCTTTTGATAATAAGAATCTTTATTTATAATGGGTCTTGATTACCAACCACTCCTGTATAGTTCAGTAAATTGTTGTACTTTGTTCAAATTCTTGATAATGTTTAAGATTATGATCATGGCTATGATAATCATAATAATAATAATAATAATAATAATAATAATAATAATAATAATAAAACAAAAATTTATTTTTCTACATCTTTTATTCTTTTGGCCATTGACATATATCATTTTCTACATTTCTTTTCGTAATGTACATCAATAATTTGCTATATTTAACATAAATTTACGGTACTATTTTTCCAAATGCTTGTTGAAAATTTAAAGAGAACAATGCTGAAAATTCGTGTTGAAATAATAAATATTGATCTATAATCTGAAATAAACGAAAATGAAAGAAACATTTAAATACAATATACATGTCGTAGTAGCCGGGGATCGGTTACACAGCTTACCACGGATTGTAGTGAACTATCTAAGTCGAACATATTGTTGAATTTTAATATATAATAGATAGAAAGAATAAAAATTTTTATATTCTTCCAAATTATAGTTGCTATAAATAAAATGTTCCATTTGATTAAATAAGTGAAATATAAATTCGTGCAAACTTGAATATAATAAAAATTAAATACATTACAAAGTTAAAAAATAATTTGAATTACACATATTTTACATAGATTTTAATTGCTATTGTATTTTACCGACTAAGTATGTGAATAATGCAAGCATAATTGACCCACGAACTACTTATGATATTTTTTTCGAACCACCATTCGATGGGTTTATTATAATCGATTATTATAGAACTGGTTTCTGAGAAATATAAATTTTATATGCCACTCGATGTGCCGAAAATTTTGGTTATCTTTAAAAAAATTTATTAATTTCTTTTCATCAACCAATCAGAATAATGAAAACTCAATTAAAAATTTTTATATTATAAAAATGTGGATTACATTCCCAACAATATTCAAAAAATTACAATGTTCTAATTTAAAGTAAAGGATATTGAGTAAATGATTATGAATTCGGTTAACTGGAAGTAGAAAGCCAGGCTTAGGTATTTTGAATAAGTTATGCAAAAAAAGGAATCTGTAAAAAAAACTGTCTACAATTACTTATTGTTTTTCCTGAGATATACTGTTGACATAATAAATTCAGTAAATGTAAATTTATTTTTCACCGACGAGGAATTAGTTTTAGATTCCATTGTTCAGAAATATATTATTTGTCTATTACTTCTATAAAATTTAGAATTAGTAAACTTTTTAAATTCTCTGTTAATAAAAAGACTAAAAATTGTCATTTAATCTGTAATTGTGACAGTAAAGAAACAGTGAAAAATAGCAAGTTTTCGAAACACGAGTTTTATAAAATTGGTAAAACTACTCATAGATTTGTCATGTTCTGACTTTTAGATATTTACTAGCAATTTCTTTTCGTCAATTTGAGATAATAAAATACAATTATATTAAAATCTTTAATACCCTTTTCTTTGTGATACTCTTTTTATTTATTTTGATAATATTGCCGAAGTTCTTTCATTATACGATTTTATTTCACTGTTGAAAAATTTATTTAAACCCTTACAATGAATTCGATTCCGATATCAACGTAGACAGAGTTGAAAGGTGGGTATATTTTGAAATGGAAATATTGAAAACAAGATATAAATAACTTAGCGCAATCCTAATTTTTCACACATCAAATTAATTAAAAATTACTTAAACGTATTTTTATTATAAAAAACATTAACCTCGGACATAAATTGTCAAATAGACATTTACAAAATCAAAAAGCTATGTAAATAGGCATAATCATAAAAATTATGGTTATTTCACACATCAGATAATAACAGATAATGTGACAACATTTGCTAGATTGAAATTTTAGTTATTTGCACTTTTCTATTACTTTCAATCTACCAATAGAATCTAGTAAATAACATTTAAAAATAACTTTTATCGAAAATAAAAAATTAAACTGCAATTCTTTATATTTTTACGAATTTTACGCTAAATTTTCTTTTGCTCAATATTAAAAAAGTTTTTTGATTATCAAAATCACAATGCAATTTTCATATATTATATGTGATCAATTCAGAGTGAGGTGTGGATTTGCATGGAAGAAATGTCAACCTGCCTCGATAAATTGCTCAAATTTCTTAACTGCCCTTTCCCAGAATATGTAATTGGAAAAGTCTCGTGTGCAGTAAGCAGAAATTAATTTTCAGAATTATTTTCCATTTCTATTCTTAGATCATTAAGGCTCTACAGTATCTTAAAACCAAGCACGACATTATGCATCGAGGTAGGTGGAATTGTAAACTTTTGTTTAATATATCCATATGTTGTTTATCAAACCATATGTATATACATTATTTTAATGAAATAAATTTGACAAATTCTAACCATTAATTAATTTTATTTGAAATATGACGAATAAACAGCAATATTTATCGAGTCATGATTTTGTGATTTTTAAAAATCGAAAATATTCGATATTGATTTTTATCCTCAAATCTTACTGAAATTCAGGTTACAATACATAAATATAATAAAAATTAAATATATTATTCGCAGAAAAAGGCTTAAACTATCATTTAATTGTTTTTAAATTTAATTAATGCTGCTACCAAGTAATCATCACGTTATTCTAATAAATAAATATTTCATTTATTTTAATAGTGGAAATTGGATAAAAACGTTCTGTTATAAACTGAGACATAGTTTTGTCAGAAGTTTTAAATTTAACACTAAATTGTTATTTTATATTAGATTGATAGTTCTACATTTTAATGATAAACTCATAATATTTGCTGTCAATTTTTAATAATGGAATATTTTCGGTAACCTAATATAAAGTGATTTCTAGTTAACAGCATTAATTAAATATTAAACATGTATATGATAATATAAGCCTTTTGCTGCTTAATATATATTGAATAAAATGAAAAATATTTCGATTATAAAATTATCAATTTTTTATCAATTGATAAGGATTATTTTTATAAGCAAAAATTATTTCATTTTATTCAATATATATTTTGCAGCAAGGCTTATATTTAAAATATAATCCAATGTTCTATTATTTCCATTTATTTTGTTTAAATATCATTCTTACTGATTTAATTGGTTAATATTTTCATATATCAAAAATATGTTTTGTAAAAAAAGGTCTTATATTAATATTTTATTTCATCGACTAGCTAAACACCTTAGATTATATTAAATATAATATTCACATCAAAAGGCTTAAAATTATCAATTTATTGTTTAAAATTTAATTAATGCTGCTACCAAGAAATCATCACTTAATAATACTAATAATAATAATATCAAGTAAAAAATCCAAAAAAGAAAGATTCGATTAGAGAGGGAAAGAAATACTTGTTAAATTCCCTATTGGATTGTACTTACCTATTGTATTTATTTGAATTACATTTTAATAATATTCAAAAATTGTATAATTATTTCTGAAAAACAAATACCGGATCGACAGTTTCGTAAACATAAAATTCATTTTTTGCAGAATAAAAATTTTTAGATGCCAATGATTCTGTTGAGCCATTTTCAAACAGCAATACCCTGAAAATTTGGTTATTTTTCACAATTAATCACATTTATTAACACATTTCATTTCCCTTTTTATATTGTATTTCGTCTATATTGTTGACATTGAATTATTAAACGTATCAATAGCTAATTGAATGTGTTAAATAATACTTCCACATTTAGAAATTTCCACTCGTATATCTATATCATTTTATGTTTGATCTAACTGTGTAGGAATTTAAACTATTTCAGAATTAACTGACTTATCATAATCCTTTTGACATTTAACCTCAAAATCTCTGTCTAATCGTGCTGTTTCAACTTTTAATTTTCTTTCCTTTTCCTTTTCGTGCATTATTAGTAACATTCAAGTTCTCATCATACTGAGTTGTTTCATCAATCAAGTAATAAATTCACATCAAAATTTAGTTCTTTATTGTCAAATATCTACTTCAATTGGAACTTCGGCACTCCAGAACTTCATTTATTCAAAACCATTTAACCAAAAAATAAATTAATTGGAAGGAGGAACAAAGGGGGTCTAAACAACAAAGAAATAGGATTTTTCAATAGAAAACGAAAATTTTCATAAAATATATTTAAATCTTATGAGCCAGACAAAACGATGAAATTCCGAAATTTTAGTGTTTCATTTTTGGTCTCTAGTTAATAGATTATATAAATTATATTCTCACAGAATTTTGCAAGTATTTAAAAAATCTACCACATAAAATTATTTGACCTTCTAATTTCAAAGTTTTTACTATCTAGTTAAATGTTCTTTTATCTTCATTTGTTTTCACATTATAAATCTTTTTTTACTTATTCGACACACAATTTTGGCACGACTTTCAGATAAAAATTAATTAATTATTATAGAACACAAAAATTTTCTAATTTAGTTTATTTCATTTTCAGCCTTTTTTAATCGTTATTTTTAATCTTTTTTCCGGGCTTCATAAATTATTTATTGTTAATTGCCAATTCTGCTCAACTGGCTTAGTTATTTATTATTATTGTATTATTTTTATTATTATTATTATTATTATTATTATTATTATTATTATTATTATTATTATTATTATTATTGAATTGTTTTATTAAATTTTCAAAATTATAACTGAAAAATCTAAGATTGTCATTTCACTTGTTTGTGATTTTCCACAACTCATTATTTATTATTGACTACTAATTCAATTGTCACAATGATTAGTAATACTTATAAATACATTTTACAATTTTTATGAGTCATTTTCCAAAACTTTAATTGTAACCACGCAATTTAAACTGAATTTCTAATTATTTTGTGATTATTATTATTGTTATTACACTGCGTTATATATTTGTTAAAAACTTTATGGCGTGTTGGCAAGATTTTGCATACAAAGAAAAATGAGAAATTACTTCATATAAATTATTGTCAAGACTTTGTAACAAATTATGGAAATTTCACATCTTAAATTATTTATGTGGATTTTAATGGTAAAATTATTTTTAAAAATGTAAGTTATTTTTAATTTTTAAATTTATTAAATAATTAAATTAATTTAACAATTAAACAGTTTAAACTCATGAATTTCTTTCGATTTCCAAAAATGAAAATTTACCTCGAGTAATTTGGAAATGTTTATAAAAAATGTTAAAATATTTGATTAAAAATGATGTAGCTATTTTAGGTAGTGTATTTTCTTGTTTGCATGTTTGTTTTATTATATTAATTGCAAGCACTAAATTTGTCAAAGTGATTTCACTCGATCTTCTCTTTTAGTATTTTTTGTAACAATAACTGGAATTTTTTTCTCACTGTTTCCCACAAAAATGTAAACTCTACTTTTCATTTTTCACTGTTTCTAACTACATTGCATCTTTTCAGCTTCCTTCAAAAGACACTGTATATTGTGAAGTTGTTTGTAATTGAATTTTATCACCACGAATCTGTTGTTAGACCTTTACAGGTTTTTTGGTACTCAAGTTCATCTTTAATAAAGAGGAGACATTAATTATTGATTAGTTTTTTTTAACTGGTTTCAACATTTCGGGAAATTCTTAATTATCATTTCGCCTGTAAAAGTATTTTATACCATTGATATTCATGGTATATCTAAAAAATATTTTCAATTTGAAAATAAAATATTTCATCAATATAGAGTCTAGGTCAGTGCTGCTCAAAGTTGGACGCGAGCTCATTATATTCTCTGGATTTTTTCCCATTATAATTCTAACGTGTATATTAAAAATATTAAGCAATTTTATGTTTAAAAAATATTAAAATCGACCAACTGAAGGAAAACGTCAAATATTTAAACATAAGAAATTTTTATTTTCAATACTCTGGGACCCTAACATATTTTAGACATTTAGAAACATTTAATTTTTAAGATAAAAAATAAAGTTAGCAAAGATTCCATTTATAAATGTGATCCCCTTGGGTCTGTCTGACAATAAAATTTAATTTGTCAGTTTACATAAATTTAAATCCTTTGAGTATGGGGTGTAATATATATGGAGTCACATGGGTATATTATATATATATTGGATGTGATGCTATATTACTTTACTACAAATGCTAGATTAATATCCAAAAGAACTAGAGCAAGGAGCCGCTCAAAATTGTACTACCTTCAAATGAAACTCAATGTCTCCAATTATTTTATCACTATATTCTTTGAGACTTTCAAAAGTTTCTTTTCCTATTTCAAGAATCTTCATCTGAATATACTACGAAAATATTTCATAAATTTTCTTTTCTCATTTTGTTCTAATTATAAATATTATTTCTTTTTATAAATTCATAAAAAATGAGTTGAATCAAATTTAACATTGTTATTTAAAAATTACTTTGAATTTTGAATATTCATTCTGAAGCCAAAAAAATATTTGATTTTAAACAAATCATCTTTAACGAAAAGGTATTTGGTAAATCATGAATAATCTAGTAAAAACTTCCCAAAGCCCAGATGTTGCTATAATAATATTTATTGGATTGATATAAATCTTTATTAAATTTTCATTGGATAAATTGAAAATTTTCATTTTAATGTTACTAAATTAATCAACATGTTAGTCTATACGAGTACCATAAATTTCGTTATCAATATTTCCAATTTTCTAGACATAAAGCCATCGAATATGTTACTCAGTGATCGTGGAGAAGTTAAATTATGTGACTTTGGTATCAGTGCTAAACTCAAGGATTCAATCGCTAACTCACGACAACCCGGTTGTATTGGTTACATGGCCCCCGAAAGACTAAATTCTTCAACCTACGACATAAGGGCCGATGTTTGGTCACTTGGAATGAGTTTAGTTGAATTAGCGATTGGTAAATTTCCCATCGATGGATTGAAATCTGAATTTGAAATAATGGCTCGTATTATCGATGGCAAGCCACCTTCATTACCAGAAGGCATGTATTCCGAGGCCTTCAATAAATTCGTATCTTCCTGGTAATATTTTAGTTTTGCGAGTATTTTTAGAGATCATTGTGGGGAAAGGAGTATTTAAATCTTTGTTTCGTTTATGCAGCGCTTCCGTAAACATTAAAAGGTTTTATTCTTTATAGAATATTAAAAAAAACATCAATATCTTTACTGATTCATAGTCATTTTTTATGTATACAGTGCCAATTGAAAAGAAATCCGAGGTGAATATCGAAATAAGTTCTTATTATTTATATAAATTTTCTTGAAAAGACAGTGCCGAAAATTCGCGTGCATCAAAAAACATCAATATATTACTGATTTATTGTCTTCAAGCTCTTTTTAATAAATTCACTGGAAAAAATAATCAGTGGTGAAAATGAAAAAAGTTCTTATAATATTTATATATACACCAATCCCTTGAATTACGCGGTCATAAAAAATAATATTTTTTTAATGAAATCAAACATATTTGGTGGCAAGTGTCTCTCAAATAATAATAATAAACCATATAAATTTACGTGTAAAGACATTTCTGAAATTTTACAATTGACCAGTAACTTAGAAAATAAGGCTTTGGCCACTGATCCTGCTATTGACCGTGCTGTTAAATTTCAGCGAGACATTAAAAGCCTTTGCGCGCAATACGGTGAAATTTACAAAGATTTAAAAGAAACAAAACACAAAAATTGGTTACAGACTATTTAATAAGACGAGTAGAGCACGCTGCTGGATTTGAATCCGATGATAGTAGCGATTTCGAGCCAACCAAAAAGAAAAATTAGTTGAATTTTTATATAGTAGTGAGGAGGCGGAATAATTAAATTTAAATTATTCCTTTTAATATATCTTTTAACTATGAACATGTTATAAATTTTACAATTTCAAATTTAAATGTCAATTTTTTAAATCTATTTCTAAATAAAATCGAAATAAGTTCTTATTATTTATATAAATTCACTTGAAAAAGGCTGTTTGTGATAAATCGAATTGAAAACTACAGAATAGGAAATAGAACGGCCATATTTAAAATATATTAACCAAGAAATCCCATTGAGAAATTTATCGTGTTATTTCTTAAAACTTTCGATTGAGCCTAAAATATATTATGATCGAATCAGAGATTATTTTGCTTATTTATATCATAAAAGTGGGAAAAGTTAGCGATATAGCATCTACATTCTGTATAGAACCAAATTTAAGTTAGAACGGCAAAAAGGAAACATAGAACCTCTTGAAAAAGTTATTTATCATTTTGTTCGTCTGTATTATCTCTGAACCTAAATTGATAGTTTTATACAGAAATATTTCCGTTACAAAATCAATATCTGAATAGGAAATAATACTAAGAAAAATTCCCGGTCTTTATTATCGATTTTAATATTATCGGGGAATTCTCCACGCATGGTAGCCATTTTGATAATATATCACCCTGGTTCTCGTATTTCCCTTAATGAATAATTTAAATAGACATTTTAAATTTATTAGTTGTTAAATCAATATTTCTCAATCGATTTTTAATGATTAATGATCCATATTAATTTTTTAATTAATCAATGCATTTATTTCAATTTTTTTAACATCCTGTGTCAAAATTAATTGTCATTTGAGCATGGCATCTATTATTTAAACAATGACAACATTAATAATTTTGTAGTCCCAAAAATATCATGAAATTAGTAATTCACGATTCTAAAATAAATCTAAATGTGGAAATATCTCTAAAATGTTGTCAAAATTAATCAAGTAAAATATAGTAAAATATAAATAAAAGTTGTTAAAAAAAGAACATCTATTAACTATTGACTTTTAATGAGTAATAAAGGAATGTTTATTATAAATTAGAGTCATTCCATTTTTTATACTTTATGTGAATATTTTGTTTTGATAATCGATTTTTAAAGAAACTTTAATAATTTATATATTATAAACATTACAAGCTTTGTGATACCCAGTACAAATCCCAATAGTACACTATTATTCAAATGTTAGACATCCGTAAAAAAAATTGCACCATTACAAGATAAAGATGCTTGTGGATGCACTTGAAAACAGTTTCTGTGTATAGACTTTTTTTAGTCTCCAGGGGTGAATATGATTTTTCATACGCCATGTTTACAAGTTTACATATATTTTTTCTGTGAATTAGGTAATTTGCAAGTGATGTGATTTCAAGTGTACCGGGGAAAGTATGCAATAGATTTGAATCAGCAATATTGTATACTTACCTGGCGCGAAAAGAAATCTTCGCGTCTCATGCATAGTACTGATGGGAGCCAAAAGCCCGAAACTAGTCTCCTATTGGGATTTGCACTGCGTATCACAAAGCTTGTAATTATGGAATACAAATCCCGACGTTTTAGAAATCGTTTTAGAAATTGCAATTAGGGAATTCCATCTTGTTTTGACATCCAAAACAAGGCATAGCTCTTTCCCAATTTCTTCTTTGGCAAATCTTTGCAACAAATCATTCTTCACTGGACTTCTACGAATCAGCTTCACGATGTTACGTACTTTTTTTGTTGACAGAATTTAAAGAGCCAATATCAAATTCATTGGTGACTTCAAAATCACTGCACACATCAAAACCGGCATCTTCAACGTCATCGGTAGAATTCCAGTCGTCATTAGATTGGCTACTTTCACTCTGCTCTGGTTCTGGTGCCGAGACGAATGATGTTTTTTGAGGTATAGAACATCACAAACTGCTAAATGGACTCCATGGGCATAACAAAGCTAGTGTTCGCAGTTCATCAACTTTCAAAATTTTGCCATGACTGAAGCAGAACAACCATTTCTTTGCATAATTCAGCAGTCATCGATCCTTTGATACGAGTGAGCCCTAGATAATGAACTGTTCTGTCCGACATGTGAACATTGATATTTGCATATCACTTGTTGACACCAGTCCATTCATCTACTGTAAGAGAGAATTGTTCACCTTGATGACGTCGTCGATGCAAATCCTCCTTTATTTGCAGTTCAATTTTCGAAGCGTAGTCCATTACCTTCTGTCTAATTGTCACAGCCAATAGGGGAACGTCCAATCCTCTTGCTGCTGGTCCCGCCCAAATATCCTTCGAGGTTATGAAAACCTTGAATGGGAGTCCGTCTTTAGCTGTCATGCGCGCTAGAATTTCATCAAGGGACGGCTTGAAAACTGAAAAATATTCAGTGATTACTGATAGTTTTCGTTCTTGCAGTCGGGCTCCTCCGAAACCTCGCGTTGAGAATGTATGTCTACGTTCGTTTTCAAGTCAATTTGGTGAATGGTTCTAAGATAAGTTAAGAGTCCTTTGGTGGATCCACCTTTCGTGTTAATCTTTTTGAAGCACTTCTTCATTTTGCTTCGTCCCTGTTTTCTTTGACAAAGTATTGCCAGGCTTTTGAGATGGAGGGCTGATATAGAATTTAAAATGCTAAAAATTACGTAAAATGAAATTATAAAATTCTTGGTAAAAATAAAAAATCGAAGCGAAAAACCAAGGAAAGTGTTAAATAAAACAACCCCACACTTAAAATTTCAATGAAACCAAGCCTTTATATATTTTAAGATGAGGTCTAGGGTGATTTTCCATATACTAAAAGTCTATGATTATTCAATGATTAACAATATATTTAAATTATATTGTTAAAGCTTGTTTATTAAATCCCATATAAAATAACGAAATATAATTACCGTATTTCCCCTATAATAAGACCTACCTCGAAAATAAGACCTAGCATGAATTATTCGCCCACAAAAAATATAAGACGTACCCTGAAAATAAGACCTACCTTGAAAGATCTGTTTACTTATTTACATAACGAAAAAAATAGTAATTTTAATTCAAAATAGCCATAAATATATGCTTTAAAGTGTCAAATACTGGCAAATCTGTTAGTTATTCAATCCCCAATCCAATGATCATGACCATAATTTTAAAATCACATGTGTCGGTTTTACATGGGTTTTTAGGTATTTTAATACATGTTCTGTTTAGATGTCTTACATACACCTCCTTCACGTGTAGTTTAGGTTCGAACATATTGAATTGCTCGGGCAATTGCATTTTAGCATATTGTTATAAAATTTATATTTTTTTTTATTTATCCCTGGCACTTTCTTTCGATTTTACGTCATAAGGTTGTTATGCCCGAAAAAAAATAATTTTTTTTGACTGAAAAAAGTTAGTCACATTCATAAGTCACTATAAACGAAACATAAAGATATTAGACCATAAATCGTGATTCGCATGGTATACAGGTGTCACGCATGTGAAATGTGTGTTATTTATTTTTCATTAAAATGAAATAATGTGATATAGATAAACTTTTCACAGTGGATACTTTGTTTCAAAAAAAATTGCATTTATATAATCAACAATCTAATTACCCGAAAATAAACCCTAGGTAGCTTTTTTTCTGAAAATTTGAAGTAAGACAGTGTCTTATTTTCGGGGAAATACGGTATTTATTTCAAACTAAATAATGTATATTATTTTAATTAAACAATATTAAATTCGATCCCGAGATTGTAAACCCTACTTGTAATGTTTATATTATTTTAATGTTAGACATCCTTAAAAAAAATTTTACACCATCACAAATTTATATATTGATTAGATACGAAAATTTTACTAATCATAAAAAGAAGTGTAAAAAAGAATGCAATGCGATTATTTATCTAAACATTTTAAACCTAATTTTATTTTCTCTAAATCTTTTCAATTTTTATCTTTATTTCATTTCTTTATATTATCGATCAATAATAATTTTCTTGTCTTTAACACGATTTTTCAGTGCATTGTTTCATTATATTGATCTACAGCGTAGAAAAGAAATGAAGATGAAATACTTCGATTTACTTGATTTTGATTTCTTTAGGAAATTTAAATTCACCCAACACAATTTAATATAATGTTTGTGTTGTAAATAACAAAATTCGTTAAACCAAAAAAATTTCTATCCTCATCCCAAATATGATGGAATTGGTTCTCTTAGATTTCTTATGTTCCATTTTTCAGTCCTGATTTTCTTCTCTTTTTTTCTCGTTAGAAGTGTGTATTTTTCAAATTTGTTTAAATGAAGTCATTCTTTTAAATTAATAATTTTGCTTAAAGTGATATTTTTTAAATTGTAATTAGTTTTTTTCAATTTCAATATTTTAAGTTATTTTAAGTTACTCTCATTAAATAAAGAAAGAAAAGATTTATTCACTAGAAAAGAGAAGAAATGCTAATAAGTTTAAAATATTAATAAATAAGGTAAAAAATTATTAATATTTTAAATTTTTGGTTAACCAATTTTAATATTTTTTAATATTTAAATAATTTTAATTGAAATGAGCTTATTCTAAAAAAGCTTAAAATATTAATTTTTTTCAAAAACAAAATATTAATAAAAGCTTTAATAAAATTTATAAATTAATTAAAAAAATTATATTCTTTTTTAAATTAATCTATTTAATATTTCAAATTTTTAAAAATAAATATTTAATTTTGAATTAATTTAGAAAATTTTTTAATTTACCAAAATATAAAGTGAGCTCGTTCCTTCTAAAAAGTTCCTTCTAAAAAATATTAATGTGTTTTTAAACGAAAATTTGATAAATTATAAAAATTATTAAATTATTAAAAATTAAAAATTTTTTATTAATTACAAATTTTTTAACAATTTTTGATTTTTAACAAACTATAAAGTGATCTCGTTCCTTCTAAAAAGTCTTAATGTGTTTTTAAACAAAAATTTAGAAATTATTAAAAATAAAATTTTTTTTTATTAATTATTAATTATTTTTAAAAAATTTTAAATAATAAATGTTGTAATTTTTAATTAATTTATAATTTTTGATTTTTAACAAACTATCTCGATCCTTTTAAAAGTCTAAAATATTAATGTGTTTTTCAAAAGAAATTTTTAAACGAAAAATTTCAATTAATTTAACACAATAAATCAAAAAAGTTAGTTCCCACAAAAACAAAAAAAATTAAAAAACAATTATAAAAAGAAATATCGATTTCATTTGATTTGTGTTAAAGAAAGTGAAATATAAATCCTCCCAACACAAATTAATGTGAATTACGAAATCCACTAAACCAAAAATTATTTCAGCCTCCAAAAAGATTTCAATCATCGTCCCAAATATGATAAATTGGTTTCTGCAGATTTCTATCGCATGCACAATGTCGAACCGTTGGATATATTGCGCTGGTATCGGTCTGTTAATCACAAACCAATTGTCGCCAGTAAACCGACTAGCATAAATGCAAATGCTCTAATCAGCTCCTGTCAGACCTCATCGGGATATTCATCCGCATGTTCCGATAGCAGCCCGGGTTCACTCGGCAGTCAGAGTAGATCACCGAGTTCGTCTCAGTTACAAGAAACCAGTGTTTTACTGCCTCAAAACTCAGCATCATTGCCAGTGATCAATGTTAGATCGAACAATTTCACACTCATCCATCAACTGACGAGAAATCTCCACATAAACTCTCAGCCGATATCCGGTCTCTCATCGATACCCCAGGAATCCAGTGAAACCGTTAATTCCCATTCTCACTCGAATAATATCCTCCACTCACCGAAACCCGAATTTTACAACAATGACAAATCATCTTTCACCAATTTGAAACATCGAAGATATTTCCTACGACTCCTCAATATGCCGACATCGTCATCGTCGATCGATGAAACCTATCAATCGAAAAAACTCGCCGATCCGTTCGTATTTTCCACCAACTCGTCATCCTCATCAGCAGCAGCAGCAGCGTCATCATCATACCGAGGCAGCCGAAAAATCAGTCGGAAGTATTGCATCGGCCCGGTCGACCATAAATCCATCGGTATTAACCACAACAACAATAACAACAGTAAATGCTGCAACAATTCAACAAAACCCAACAATCTTGTCCAACAATCATCATCATCATCATCATCATCATCTCGATCTATATCACAACCGCCATTATTTCGTGATTTCTTGACATTGGAAACAGATCTGTGAATTATCCATCATTATTATTATTATTATTATTAATTCACTTCTCTCCCCAATTGTGTTATCATTAAATTGTTATTGCGTCGTTTGTTTTCTTTCTTTTTATTGTTGATGTTTACTTTGTAATTATAAAAACTGTGCATTGGAATGTTGAAGAAATTCTTATTTTTTATCTATGTACATTTTACCGTTAATATATTCATATATGACGTAATTGGTGATGTAATCACTGTTTATCTGGATTTTGATTTATTTTTGAATGAATATAAGCTGTATAATTAATACATTTTCTATTATATATGTATATATAATGACAGGCAATACAATCGAGTCTAGATCCTCTAGTCGTTTCTGGACATTTGTACTTTTATCCCTATGATGCTTCTGGCGCTTTTTTCATAATACTAGTAAATCTGTGCTTTTTGACTGATTGCACAATTCTGATGATATGACTGACAGAGGAGAATATGTTGTGGAAAAGATTTATATTTCTCAACAGTTCTGATGATTTATATTGTTTTATCGAGTGTGGGGTTGATGAATTTATCAACTGTGCTGATTTGAAACATTGTAAAAAGTAGGAATATATTTGCTATTTTATTAGTTATCTTAGAATTTTTTTGTGAATAAATTTTATATTTTAATGCTAAATTAGTATTAAAATGTTATCAAAAATTAACATTTTTGGTGTGTTGGTTAGTAGGAAATGAAAGAATGAATGGGAATTAATTGATTGCAACAATTAGAAGAATTAGTCTAATGTCCTAGTAGTTGACTAGTAATAGGGATGCAAATTAGATCTCATTTTCTATATAATTTATACAGCAGAATAATATAAATTAGTGGTTCTTGAAATTGGGGCGGGTGAATAATTGAATTGGGGTTGGTGTGTATTTGAGTATATTTTAAAGAAGTATGGGTTAAAAACTATAATTCAGGAACTAAATTGATTCTTGTTATTTGTTTAATATACTTTTTTTAACTCTTGGGAGTCTGATTTATTATCATTATTTTTCGTTTACTTGTGTTATATCAGAAGTCAGATTTCATGTAAGAAATGATAGTTTTATAAATGTAAACAATACTTGAATAGTGTGCATTCAAAGACTGGTATATTTGTGATATATTTGCACCAGTAGGCACACATAATTATGTGGGTAGGGCATGTCCCAATAGACTGCAAAGGGTTAAATTAAAATAATATAAGTAAATTCAAGTGTGTTATTTTTCATGCATGGAAACATTTTAGAGACCGCGAGTTTGAAATCATTTTTATTGGCACTTATAAAAAGTTTAAGGGCAGAAAGTCAATCAATTCGTTATTACGGTCAAAGAAAAAGTAGTGAAGAAATTTTTTAGAGACTAAATTTTATTCGTTCAGCGTGACCCCATAAAATTTATAAAAAATAAATATTTTAGTTTAAAATATAAAAATTTTAGAAAAGAATTCACAAAAAACAATATAAATAAGAGATAGATTAAATTTAGCATGGAGTGTTCTGGAAATGCCCAAATTCATCATGGAGTCAAATTTATTGAAAAATAAAAACAAAAATTCTTACGGAAAAATCTCTATCAAAATCGATAAAAATTAGAGATAGAATGTTCTAGAATTAAAATAATTCGAATTTGTTTTACTGCATCAATGCACGCATGCATACTTGCACATCAAAAATAAGGTATATATGCTAACACATTTCGTCACTTTTCCATTCTTACTCTTATGCCAAATATTGATTTTTCTGAGATTGTAAGTAAGGACGATTTCATTGTGAATTATAAATTATTATTATTTAAACCTCGTTTTCATTTTTTCCATTTAACTATAGAGGTTTATGTTTGAGTAAGATCATCGGTTTCATTCATTTTGAAGCGAGATCCCAGCCAAAGCTGCACCTATGCATTTTTTCGTTGTTGGGTCCACAACCCTCAACGATTACGGGTCTCTGACCCAACATGTACCTAAAATAAAGATTTATTATACCAGAGGGTGCCACGAAAAAAATGGTGAAAACATAGAGTAGTGGGGGAAATTTCCTTCTTCATAGTTGGCATAGTCGTTACGACTTGCGGACAAGCTAAATGATTATAATTAAAAAGGTCAACTGGCCGTCATATAACATTAGGGTTTATCGTAGTGAGCCCAGTGCCGCCACGAAAATAAGCAAATTTTAATTAATTTGAACATTTTTCATGCAGTAATAATATATCTAAACTTACACTCAAAGTCATTTACTACGACATAATCCTAGGACCGTAAACAGGGAAGAACCCCAGACTCAACATGATCACACTACAAAGATCGTAGTCGGTAATCTTAATTAAAACTAAACTATCAACAATTTTTGAATAAAGAAAACCCTGCTCACATTTGTTGAAAACTAAAATGACCACGAATTAATTTCAACATGTGTAATTTTATGATTATTAAAATAGGTATTACCCATTAATTCCAATGCTTCTAATGTTAAAAATATGCTATTGTTAATTGCTATTAATTCGTATATTTTTATATATTGCTACCCTTAGCTCTAACCTTTATATCTTGTCAAAATAAGTTATTCATGTTTATATGTTTATTAGTATTCTAATATTCTTTTAATTATCATTAAACTATGTGATTATTCATTAAGTATAACAATTTTGTGATTTTTTTCCATGTTTTTATTATTATTTTCAAAAATATGCTTGACCATTTTTTTAAGTTAATATTGATTAATCATCATAAAATCGGTCACTTCTAATTTAACAAATAAAAATTTAATTAATATGATATCCATTCTAGAGAATATTCCATTAAATCATAATAGAGTTCGGAGCAAAATTTTATAATATATCACAATAAGAAAATATAATAACATTGTAATGACAACCCCATAATGTCTACTTACAATATTTCTGTGAAATAATAACTTCCAATAAATATAGCGTTAAAGTTTGTATTGTAAAATGAAAATGATGGAGGATGGAATACATATCTGATCACCCCAAGATTTTGTTCAGATGTTCGAGATAAATTTCCAACCATACAATGTCTGTCAGCTGTAGAGTACTTGAAATATACATAGATCTTTGAGTGGAAGACCTACTGAATATAAATAACAGAAATTGGTTTGGTTTACTAGGAATTTGGATATTTCTGCACTGATCAATTGCGAGGCATAGCCCATCTTCATTATAGCTATGATAACTTGTTTCATTTCCAAATAAGTATCCTTCACTGTTGAACGTTTCCTTACAATAAAAATCACATATAAATGCATTGTTATTAATTACAGGATTCATACCTAGCTGGAAAAATACCAAGAATGGCATTTAATATTGTATACACCAACCATACTTGGAGAATTCGAATCATTGCATTAATGTTCAACTTGTGCAGCATCGGATGAATTTCAGACAGGGAAAATTTCCAATTCTAGTCTTCTACTTTTAAACAATAAGGGGCACGCAAGAACTAGGACCACTCTATCACAATTCGTATCACATGTGACATTCCATGTTGACGGTTGGTTTCCGCTTAATGAGCAGATTCAGGATCTCCATATCATATAGCCGGGAGGAGTGTTGACTCGGTCATTGACTAGATTTGGAGTGGATGACAGCATAGCTTTGGTTCCACATGTATACTTTGACACTCTGCAATTCTGATTGCTTCATCCGAAATTTATCTTCGGTTACACTGTAAATATAAACGTATGTATACCAAAAATTCAGTCCATCATGTCATCTCATTATCAGAATCGCATCAACCTCATAATTTCGAACAAATCGCAACCTTGCCTAATACACGATCACTTAACAAATATAAAACTATTGACTGTCGGCACTAGAGAATGTTATTCACAGAACTTTGTGTGGTTTTTTACTTTAGCCTCCCCAAAATTATTGTCTGTGACAATGAATGAAATGTGTGTTTCTTTGAAAACGATATCGTAGTCCTAGCCCTCTAAAAACGAATTTCCGTACTAAAATGATGAGCTTTGAATTCTTTTCCATTAAGGTAGCAAGACGTCTTGAAATGAAAACTTTTTAATTCCTAGTTGTGGTACAGTGTCAAAGTTTAAAATGTCAATGTTGATATGTCTGACAAATTCACATTCCGAAGTAATTTATTTTCATCGTGTGATATTCATCAAAACGATCGCAGTTATCCCCTTCATCCTCTATCTAAGTAACTTACTTCAGAGTAATTTACTTCATAGTTATTAGGCAAAAGCATCAATTTCCTAAAGTCATTCCTTAATTTACTAGTTATTTTGACAAGCAGGTTGCTATTTCCATTATATTTCAATAAATCTACGGATTTTGTTTGCAAAACTCTTTGTAATCTCATATCCTTGTAAACGCATATCCAATACGGGAATTGTAAGGATTCTCGAGTCCAATGAATTCTGGCTTATATGTATGTCTGTCGAGGTTCTTCTAACTAGCAATTCTAATATTTTTGTCATCGTTTTACCAGATTCAACAATTAAAACATCTTTATCTAAGTCAAAGGTTATGAAATTGTAGCCCTTCCAATCATCTTCAATTTTTATACAAACTGACGGTTTTATTGATGTTAAATTTGCCATTTTCTTATTATTAGAAATAATTACCTTGATTGAATAAAAAACTAGTATGATCTTCCATCAAAAGAACTAGATAATAAAGTTTATTTATTAATTCTTTCACTTTTGAAATCTATTACGTTTCGTTCAACTGCTTAATTAAACAAAATTCATCTTTAAACAATTAAACTGTCCAAACTCAAACTCGAACGTAATCCTCCAACCAGTTTGGAAATTTCGGAATTCGATCATAACTTCTCAAATCGTGCCTCTCAGTAGCATGGCTTCTTGGATTTGAAAGTGAGAACTCACTCTCATTTTTGCTTTCCTCAAAAGAACTAGTGTCCACTCTGTCATTATTTACTAAGTCGGCACTAACTCCACGGGACCTTTAGATCGCACTGCTTTGATCTCTTCTCTGTAAGACTGCAACTATCCGTTCTTGATGCAACTTTCGACAACCTCGACAACCTTATTAAATTCTTTCTCGGGTTTGTGAGGATTTTTATACTAAGATATAAAAGTCATCAGCGCTTTGAAGCATTCTCAATTCAATTTCCACTTCTCCTTGACTCCATTAATCCATGCTCATTTTTTTCAACATTAACACTCAAACAACTTCATTCTGGTTCCTCGAACAATTACACCTTTAAAAAAGTATATCACATTCAACCTCACATCCCGGAACAACCTTTGGCCTAAGTAAAACATTCAAATTAATTTCCTTACCAATGACATTTATTGAGACAAATCAATTTAACACCTCCAACCATCAACACGTTTCTTTTAACCCCGGAACTGCAATAACTTTCAATCATAGTTGGTGATCATCCAGTATTTAAAAGCACTCGCTTACTCATTCAATATACTTTCTATAATTTTGGCACCCAAACATTCCCTTGGCCGAATCCAGTGGCCGTATCGTTTCCGGAAATTACTTTACAACTTCTTGCATAATGGCTATGATTACCACACTGAAGGCATTTCAATTTCGTGTACTGAGACCTTTAACGGTCATATTTCAAAACTCATAACTTTTGACAAGACTACTAGAAATGGCACAAGCATGATTCGTCAAATTCAATTCATAACACATTGACAGAGACTTAGTTCTTTCTACCAATTGTGCCAGAGGGATTGAAAGAGCATCAAGACTGGCACTTATTTGGGCTACTAGGTCTTGTGATAGACTTTTCAAGGTTCTGAGATTTCCCAAGTGCACACTCAGATTCTTAATAGCTTTCCACTGCATTTTCTATTTTCTATTGTCATCCAAGGCGTTTTGCCAAATGTTTTTTCCAATATTGTGAGTATATCTTCTAACGATATATTGTTTCCTGATTTTCCTCTAGCATATCGAATGTTGCAATCCAGCCAGAACCAACGGTAAATTTTTCAAGAATTCTGCTTCCCCAAACAGCTTAGTAAATCTCTTGGTTTTCTTTATAAATTCTCTGACATTTTTTTCATCATCCCCATTGGAAATCCCGAGAATCTGGATTAATTTTTGTGGCCGCGATAGTTTGTGATTTTCCATAAAAAGAAATTCTTTCACTTTTGAAATCTTCCACGTTTCGTTCAACTTCTTATTAAAACAAAATTCTTTAAACAATTACAACTAGTTTAATAATTATCACAAATACAATAAAATTTTAATAATAACGTATGCGAAAATCTTGACAGGAGATTCTCCCATTACAGTTAGATTGAGATACCAGTTTAAGTACAGGATTGTTGGTACGAAAAAATAAGATCATCGATATAAGGCTTCTTCCATGTTGGACACTCTATTTAATGACAATCTTCGAAATCAAAATTGGTCAATAACTGTAAAAGATCCTCGTGTTGGAATATAACATTTATAAAAGATTCAAATTTCTCAGTTAATCCAATCAATCAGAGTAAGGGTTTCTCCAGTGGATCAACTGAGTACCAAGACATGAAGCAAAAACCTTATTGATAAGAGAAAGCAAAGTGATTGGGTCCCAAGGCGAAATTCCCTTGCCTAATTATTTCTTAAGCTCCAATATTATGAAGTAAATATTAAAACTATTTAATCAAAATTAATTAACAAAATGTCAATTTATTATTCAATTAATCTTTCGGTTAAATTTAATCATTTCTAAATGAAATTTAGCTATACTTATGTGCTTTGGATTTCCGAAGTCTAAACATCCAAAGGCACCTCTAGAAATAGTTGGTGGAAATCATCAAATTCAATCTCCACTCGGTGATGAACCACCAAGGTCAGACAGAACTTTTAAAACCGATAAAATATCTTTTGAAAATCGCCATAAATACAAAAGCAAGGACTTACCGGAAACATCTTCCATAAATCTATTAAAAAACGCTGATGAATTATCAAATCAAAGCCAAGTTAAAACGAATTCGAAAAAGAGATCTTCAGTTGAATCAAATTCATTTTCAAACCTCAGTAGCAAAAGTAAAAACAGCTCAAAGAAATCTAATTCTAAAGGTAATCAAGCTCCAGATTCATTAGATATTCCAAGAGTTTCAGAGAATAGTGGGGACAAAATGAATTCGAAATTAACATATAAATTTCCTGGAAAAAAAGATTTTATCGGTGGTCCAGGTGAAACTGTTTCAGCAGAGACTTCGTTAAAATTAACCCTTCCATCAAAAGAGAAAGGAGTTGGAACGGTTTCTAGAACGGATTCTTCCTCTTCACAAAATTCTTCCCAATCATCATCATCTAAGTTATCCTCAAAATTATCATTGCGAAGGCCTAAAAAGAAACGAAAAAAACAAAAAATAAAACCAATAGAAAAGGTTTTCCAGCCGATATATGTGATAATTTGTCCATCGAAAAGACAGAATTCAAGAGATATTTGCCAAAATATGCTTAGAATATGTAATAGATATACGACTATACCTACTATTCCACCATCTTGCGACAGAATACAAAAACAGTCAAAAAGGCGCAGCCCTATAATAGTTTACGGGGATTCCTGCTCCAATAACAGTACCTCATCCGTACATTATTGCCAATGTTCAGAGAAATCGAATAGTATTTATAGTTTGTCTGATATTTTATAGCAATTAATCTTTATGTTAATGGTATACCTCTTTCCGTCAACACTCTTAAATTTATCATCTTGCAATGTTATTTTTAATGTTTTTAACATGATGGTTAAATTTATTTGGAGATTTTGTCCAAATTCATCAATATGGTGACAATAAATGTTTTTTACATTTTTCTCATTCGTTTCAATAAAGAAAAAATTTTTGATAGATTTTAAAATTTAATTTTGTGTGTAGAATTTCATTTAAGATGAAATTACAATTATCCAAAAAAAATTAACCTCTTAAGTGGCTATGACGGATATATACGTCATCAAGAAATTGACCTAAATTCACAAAATATGTTAAAAATATTTCATAAATATCATCCAATAAGATATTATTTTATTTTTTGTAACACTATTCCCAAAACTCGCCATTGAGGAGCGCATTTCGTTTGACGAAATAAGCCACTTAAGGGGTTAATCAAATTTTTACAACAGATCATGACAATATTTGAGATTCATGTATGAATATGTGCTGATGATATTACGAAAGACGAAATATTAACTGATGAAGGGATAATTGAGATTGTGCAACCCACTCAAGTGATGAATAAGCGTGAAGAATTTACAGACAGCAAAGCATTGCTTGTACTTCAATTTTGAGAAATTCTAACTTTTAGATACTAAAGACAATTTTTTATGATTTAATATTTGTAACATTGATTTTGACTAGTATACAACTTGAGGGGGGAATTAATTAAAATAAAATATTTTTTTTTAAAAATTAAAATTCATACTTAAAAGAATTTAGTTTATGTAATTTATATTAATAATCCTAAGGTTTTTCTTATTGTTACACAACTTATGGACGGAACAGTTATACTTGAAAGTCTATATTTTCCTTGGTTTTGATTTATATTTTATACTGAAATAATATTTATGCTGGCAAGCTATCCATGTAGCCTTGTTCTTGGTTATAATGGAGAACACTTCTGGCAGATCGATTTTGTGAATCCCTATATCATATCTAGAGAAAATTAATGCCTGTAAATTATCATTTTAACAGCTTTTGGATCGAATGAAAACATTTTCACCGGAAAAAATTTTACTTTATGAATTTATTTATTGTAAATACTTAACTTTTGTGCCGACAATTTACTTTTTATAACTATTCAACTTAGTGTATAATAATGGGAAGATTTTGCCCGAGTTATAAGTTATAAATATGATATTAATAAAGAGAGTTTGAAGACTACTGCTGCAGCGAAGAAAATACCAGCTTTTTGTTGGTGGCTAGCATTTGGGGCTCATGTGCCTGAACTACAGAAAGTGGCTATTCTTGTTTTATCGCAAGTGGCATCAGCGTCAGCTTGTGAAAGAAATTGGTCCACCTTTGATTTTATCTACATGTTGGGTTTTGGATTTTTTCAAGTCGGTTCTCTCTGACTCCTGTGTTCTTTAAATCAAAACAATGAACGACCCAACGTATATTGAAATAACAGGTTCACAATTTATTATCACGCTACAATTACCAATCAAAGTTTTATACGATTCTCCGCTCGGCGTTGATGCTTTGTAAACAAACAATATTCACCTTTCGATCCTTTAGCTTCTCTCGATTCACGTTTTCCTCGGTTTCTGCTTGGTTTGATCCCTTTTCACCTTTCCGAATTCTTAATTCTTTTTCTTCTTTTCCCTACTTTCCTAAATTCGTTTTTACCTCTTGACTATTCTCGATTCTTCTTACCCTACCTGAGGCAAAATGCCGATTTTCTCTGATTTTCCTTTTGCTTATATACTCCTCGAAATCAGGATGACAAATGGTTATTGCCGAGCCAATCTTTCGTTTGACATTTTCTCCTACGTGTTTGCTTCGGCTGTCACCCATAATGGTCCAACGAATCCAGATAATTAATGGCCCTACCGGTCTTCCTACGCGCGCTATCTTCTCCTTACTCTTTTCCCATTAATCATTGTGTCAAGCTAATGGGCCCAAATCTTCCTTTTGTTTGCCTTTCTTCTTGTTTACCCAGCTCGGGTTTCCTTTATCTCTCGGGTTCTCCATTGGCTCGGGTTTCTCATTAGCTCGGGTTTTCCATTAGCCAATTAATTAATTAATTAACGTTTTCTGTTTTCATACGTTTGAATGTTTTTCGACCCTTCCTAACCCTTTTCTGATAAATCTCTAACCATCATCTTGTTGACCATTAGCTAATCTATACCTGTCCCGTTTTTCCCATTCGATTTCGATGATTTTTTCATTTATTGATTTTTCTCGGATTTCCGGATTCTCGCCTTTCGTAATTGCTTTTTGCATTTTCTAATACTGTTTCCATCACACTTTCCTTTACTATTGATTCTGTGCACGATCCCGCTTTTATTTGCCTTTTTTCCTCGCTTACTTTCCATTTGAATTATTATCCTAAATTTTATTTAAATTTTTAATTTTAATTTACAGACCTCAACATATCTCCCCCCTTAAAAAATTTTTTCGTCCTCCAAATTTGTGTTTTAATGGAAAGTTTTGTTGAATTTTAACCAAGTATACATAGATAATGTTGCAATGAGCAATTGTTTTCGCCAATGTCGAAAGATATAAAAACCTTTATATTTTATTAATAATAACCCAAAAATATGAGAAATGATGAAATTGGTCGTGGTTTTTATTAATTATTGATCAAAAGATTTAATGTAATGATTTTCATTGTTTGATATAGAAAATATATTCATAAAATTCTGAATTTAAATGAAATCTTGGCCTATTGAAACCTTTTTTTTTTAAAACCATGTTATCGAATGCCAATTTCCTTCAACGGTAATAATAATTTAAATATATTTAGGCAGTATTGAAATCGCAATCTTTGTGAGTAGATGGATTGGGCACCGCTAGAACAGGACTCCGCTGGCACAGTACCCCCCCCCCCCCACCCCCCCCCCGGGTGGAGAAAAAAAAATTTCTAAGTCTAAAAGTACATGTTTTTTCAAGGTCATTTGTAGAACAAAGACATATGACTCATCAAGGTCATTGAAACAAAGACCATGACTCATCGGATGACTCATAAAATTTTCAAGGTCATTTGTAGAACAAAGACCATGACTCATTCAAGGTCATATGACTCATTAAAGGTCATTTAAACAAAGACCATGACTCATTCAAGGTCATTCTCAAGGTCGTATGACTCATTCAAGGTCATTTTCAAGGTCGTATGACTCATAAAATTTTCAAGGTCATTTGTAGAACAAAGACATTTATTTTCAAGGTCATCTGTAGAACAAAGACATTTATTTTCAAGGTCATCTGTAGAACAAAGACATTTATTTTTTCAAGGTCATTTGTAGAACAAAGACATTTATTTTCAAGGTCATATTATTATTTTTCAAAAATATTATTATTTTTATTATTATTTTTCAAAATATTATTAACTGTGCCAGCGGAGTCCTACTTTTCGGGGCGCCAGAACTTTTTGAGTTTTCAAAATTAATTAACAATTGATACATCATTTGAAGCCCAGACGGAGATCTATCTTTTGAGCCATAGAAATAATTTTTATCATTAGTAGTATAAAAGTTATTAACATTTCCCGAGACCATTTTTCAAGGTCATTTGACTATTTTTATTATTATTTTTCAAAATATTATTATTTTCAAGGTCATATTATTATTTTTCAAAATATTATTATTTTCAAGGTCATATTATTATTTTCAAAATATTATTATTTTCAAGGTCATCTGTAGAACAAAGACATTTATTTTTTTTTCAAGGTCATATTATTATTTTTTCAAAATATTATTATTTTCAAGGTCATTTGTAGAACAAAGACATTTATTTTCAAGGTCATATTATTATTTTTTCAAAATATTATTATTTTCAAGGTCATTTGTAGAACAAAGACATTTATTTCAAGGTCATATTATTATTTTTTCAAAATATTATTATTTTCAAGGTCATTTGTAGAACAAAGACATTTATTTTCAAGGTCATATTATTATTTTTTCAAATATTATTATTTTCAAGGTCATTTGTAGAACAAAGACATTTATTTTCAAGGTCATATTATTATTTTTTCAAAATATTATTATTTTCAGGTCATTTGTAGAACAAAGACATTTATTTTCAAGGTCATATTATTATTTTTTCAAAATATTATTATTTTCAAGGTCATTTGTAGAACAAAGACATTATTTTCAAGGTCATATTATTATTTTTTCAAAATATTATTATTTTCAAGGTCATTTGTAGAACAAAGACATTTATTTTCAAGGTCATATTATTATTTTCAAAATATTATTATTTTCAAGGTCATTTGTAGAACAAAGACATTTATTTTCAAGGTCATATTATTATTTTTTCAAAATATTATTATTTTCAAGGTCATTTGTAGAACAAAGACATTTATTTTCAAGGTCATATTATTATTTTTTCAAAATATTATTATTTTCAAGGTCATTTGTAGAACAAAGAAATTAATTTTTTCAAGGTCATTTGTAGAACAAAGACATATGACTCATCAAGGTCATATTATTATTTTTTCAAATATTATTCAAAATATTATTATTTTTTCAAGGTCATCTGTAGAACAAAGACATTTATTTTCAAGGTCATCTGTAGAACAAAGACATTTATTTTTTCAAGGTCATATTATTATTTTTTTCAAAATATTATTATTTTCAAGGTCATTTGTAGAACAAAGACAATTATTTTCAAGGTCATTTGTAGAACAAAGACATTTATTTTCAAGGTCATATTATTATTTTTAAATTTTTAAAGGTTCCCGCCAACGAAAATTATTCATCGATAGCTCATTTTAAAGCTCAATCCAAAACCTTTCGAATGAGCTGTATATCTCATTATTATTATTATTATTATTATTATTATTATTATTATTATTATTATTATTATTATTATTATTATTATTATTATTACAAAGTTTTAACAAAGTTTTAGAGAATAAATAAAATATCCATCAACTTGGCGGTATTTGGACAAACAATTATTTTTCAAATTATTATTATTTTCAAGTTCATATTATTATTTTTCAAAATATTATTATTTTCAAGGTCATATTATTATTTTTCAAAATATTATTATTTTCAAGGTCATATTATTATTTTATTTTTGTTTTAATTATCGATTACGTAATAATAATAATTTTGTTTAAATCGTTGATTATATAATAATATTTTTATTTTGTTTTAATTATCGATTACTTAATAATTTCATTTTGTTTAAATCGTTGATTATATTATTTTTTTGTTTTAATTATCAATTACATAATAATTTCATTTTGTTTAAATCGTTGATTATATTATTTTTTTGTTTTAATTATCAATTACATAATAATTTCATTTTTTTTAAAATCGTTATTATATTATTTTTTTTGTTTTAATTATCGATTACGTTTGTTTAAATTATCGATTATATAATTATTTAATTTATCATTATTATTGGGAAAGATATTAACGCCCGCGCGGAAGATGTTATTTTCAAAATTATTTTTATTATTTTCAAAATTTTAATCAATATTATTATTATTATTATTATGATTATGATTATTATTGCAAATATTCATAAAACTTAATTTCTACGTCAATTTCATCATTCGCATGAATATTTTAATAATTTTCATCATTTTCATAAATTTCTACATTTTTAATATTTTCACGATTTTCAACATTTTCATGATTTTCAACATTTTCACGATTTTCAGCATTTTCAAAGAATTATTTTCATAGAATTATTATTTTTATTATTATTTTTATTATTATTTGGAAAGTTCTAATTATTATTTTAATTTAGAAGTTTCATTATTATTATATACTTAAATATTTATAAAACTTAATTTCTACGCCAATTACATGATTTTCAACATTTTCATCATTTGCATGATTATTTTTTTTCACGATTTTCAACATTTTCATGATTTTCAACATTTTCACGATTTTCAGCGTTTTCATGATTATTTCAGGAACATTTTCATCAAATATTTTTCAAAGTATTATTTTCAAAGAATTATTTTCATAGAATTATTATTTTTATTATTATTTTTATTATTATTTGGAAAGTTCTAATTATTATTTTAATTTAGAAGTTTCATTATTATTATATACTTAAATATTTATAAAACTTAATTTCTACGCCAATTACATGATTTTCAACATTTTCATCATTTGCATGATTATTTTAATAATTTTCTACATTTTCATGATTATTTCAGGATTTTTTCATCGAATATTTTTCAAAGTATTATTTTCAAATTATTTTCAAAGTTTTTATCAATATTATTATTATTATTATTTGCGAAGTTCTTATTATTTTATTTTCGATGTCTTATTATTATTTACTTAAATATTCATAAAACTTAATTTCTGCATCAATTTACGATTTTCAATATTTGATGATTATTTTCAGGAACATTTTCATAATTTTTAACGTTTTCATCATTTTCAATATTTTCATCATTTTCATTATTTTCAATATTTTCACGATTTTCAACATTTTCAGGAACATTTTCATCGTTTTCTATATTTTCATGATTTTTAACATTTTCATAATTTTCACGATTTTCAATATTTTCATCATTATTTTCTTCAAAATTCTTAGTTTATTTATAAAATATTATTATTAACATTTTCAAAATTATTTTCAAATTTCTTATTATTTATTTTCAAAGTATATTATTATTATTATTATTATTATTATTATTATTATTATTATTATTATTATTATTATTATATATACTCCTAGTCTATCCGACAAAATATTTTCTCCCCCTATGGGTAATGCTCAAAAGGGTATTGCTCACGCTCAACAACTCACAAGGGTACTAGTCATGCTTATTATTATTGTTATACAATATGATGTTACTTAAACATTTGAAGGTTCAACCATGGTTACAATTTCTACATTTTGAAAACTCTAATTTGATTGGCTATCTCAATTTTTATAAATGTAAAAACAAAAGTAATTTAGTTATTAAGAAATTTATTTATTACTGATGATTTCTACAAGTAAAACTGTTGAATATGAATGTGTAAATCACAAAACACATTTGGTAACTTTATTATTTTGTCAATATTTTTTATATATGTCATTTATAGCAAGGACATCCTACTAGAAATAAGGAAAAATTAAATCCAACCTATTCCGAAGATAAGCGTTCATTGAAATTTTTCAACAACACAGTTGAAGATTTTATAAATAATCATGATACTTACAATGATAAGCAAATCATAAATATTTTAAAGATTTTCAAACATTCCTCTATTCAGTATTTGAGTGATTTATTTAATTATGATAAATGCATTTTGAAGTTATCTAGTTATTTAATGTATTTAGAAAAAACAGTGGTAAACAACGATTCACTGAATGAATACTTTTGGAGTTGCATGTATTTAAGGTTGAAACTGGGATATAGTAGATTGATTTATGAATGGATAGCAAAAGCCGACTTGATTGAAAATAAGCTAACGGAAAAACTGAACGATGTTAAGAAAAGGTATTTAACATGTTCAATTTGTAAAGAAAATCAAGTTTCGGTTTTGTATTTACCGTGTGGTCACGTAATTGTTTGTTCTAAGTGTCACGAGAAGAATTTTCACAATTGTCAAGCCTGTTCAACACTGATTAATGAATATCATACTATATACATGTAAGTTCTCAATACAAATCAATACAATATCAAAGTCAAATGAATTATTAACATACATAATGACGGTACTATAATGTAGGAAATTTTCAAACATTGAATAATATGAAATCATCTTGGTAATTAATTATATTGGGCGCAACTACCAAATGTTGATGATATGATGAAGGGAATGGTATTTATAATATTATTTTTAGATTATTCAGAATGAAATAAACCCATGAGTTCATCAAAATGGAAAAAAAAAATCTTCGCAAGAACCATGAAGATGCTGGATGTATTGGTTATTATTTTTTCGGAAATAAATATTTTAATTTGTTTTTATAAATTTATTGTTTTACTTTAAATCTTTTTGATTAAAACATATTCATTTTGTTTTAATTATTGTATTAATTTTTTATATAGTGTTATTTATATATATGGAAATTTACAATTATATATACAATTATATTTACAATTATTATAAATCATAATGATGCTTTTCTTCTGTCCATTGATTCTCCTCTGATATTACTGCCATAATCATCTTCGACAAAATGTAAAGATAATATTTCTAGTGTCTTTGTTAATCATGCCCATTTATTGCAAAGTCTTTGTTAATTATGCACTTGTATTGCAAATTTATTAGTCATACAATTATATTATTTTTCATGCCCCGACATAATATTATTATTTTTTATTATTATGATTATTTTATTTAACAATACCATATAGCAAATTTTTAGGCAATTTAGTGAAAAGTTATTTTAAATATAGGAATTTCTTAAGTAAAATATTTCCAGATAAATTTAAAAATTTAGTTAGAAATCCATGGTTTTTGGCTGTACCATTTAATTAAAATATTCTTGGATTCATAACAAATTTTTTTTATATAGTTGATAGTAATACCAATTATTTAGCTAGAAACATAACTGAATTCTTAGGTAATATAGTATTTTTTAGTTAATTTATAAATATTATCTGACATTTTGATGTATCAATGCAATATACAACAAATTAATCAATAAAAACCATAGCATATTGTAAGTTTTTATATATAGTCTGAATTTATCCGACAATATATTTTGTCCCCCTATGTGTATTTGTCGTAAGGGTACTGGTCACATTCAACGTGTCGCAAGGGTATATTAATTAATGCATATGTATATTAGTTAAAAATTCTTAGGTAATTTAGTGAGAAATGGATGATCATAGATATCAGAAATTCGTGAATAATTTGAATATAACTTACCGAATTCTTATTTCGAGCGACTAATTTATTGGTTAACTTTGTCATGTTTAGTAATTTAAAATAATATTTAGCAAAAAGTAAGATATGAATATTTAGTATTTCATAGGTAATTTATTCATCTAATGTTGTACCATTTAATTAAAATATTCTTGGATTCATAACAATTTTTATATAGTTGATACATATACCAATTATTTAGCTAGAAAAATAACAGAATTCTTAGGTAATATAGTATTTTTGTGTATTTTTTAGTTAATTTATAAATATTATCTGACATTTTGATGTATCAATGCAATATACAACAAATTAATCAATAAAAACCATAGCATATTGTAAGTTTTTATATATATAGTCTGAATTTATCCGACAAAATATTCTGTCCCCCTATGTGTATTTGTCGTAAGGGTACTGGTCACATTCAACGTGTCGCAAGGGTATATTAATTAATGCATATGTATATTAGTTAAAAATTCTTAGGTAATTTAGTGAGAAATGGATGATCATAGATATCAGAAATTCGTGAATAATTTGAATATAACTTACCGAATTCTTATTTCGAGCGACTAATTTATTGGTTAACTTTGTCATGTTTAGTAATTTAAAATAATATTTAGCAAAAAGTAAGATATGAATATTTAGTATTTCATAGGTAATTTATTCATCTAATGTTCATTACAATAGTTAATATAACTTCGTGAGAAATGCATGGTTATTAATATATTCATTGATAATTTTGGTAGAAAGTCTTCATCATTTGGAGTAAATTTCAATCTTTGTTTGAGGCAAAAGGAGTCATAATAGAAACATTTGGTTATCATTTAACCAATTAAGGTGCTTATTAGTTAGAAATATAGGGTTACAATTCTTTTCTAATTTAATGATCATTGGGTGTAATATATCTTTGTGAGAAATACATGGTTAACATTTTTAAATAGGGATTTTGAGTAACCTTTTACCAAAACAGGGATATTTTGTGCGATCAATTTATGAATATTGGTTGATTTTCTCTTTTTTAGTCATTTAAAATAATATTTAACAAAGGTAATTTAGCAAAATATCATTGAAAGAACCATCTTAACTGAACCTTCACTAAATCCAACCGACTTTAATATATCAATTCTCTTAAAATCCATAGAAAATTCTTCAAAATATGAATTTTATTTAATTGTTACAGACATCCTTCCATTGAAATAATTTAGTATCTAAATTCATGTAGTAAGAGCCCACTAAAAGATCAAAATTCACTAAAATCAATATTTTCTACAAATATTTCACCACATTTACCATCAAATACCTAACTAGAGATGAAATATATTGATCATAATTCTTCATCGATTCAGCCAATTATATAGCAATTATATCTTTCAAAATCATAAATTTCACTATATTTTACAATAATTTTCAAGTAGATTTCAAATATATCATCATGATAAAATTAGCTAGTTTCAACTTTAGATTTTCAATATTTAAAAGTTCATCAATATTCGTAGAAAATATATGAAAAAATTATTTAGTCAATATCATTACAAAGTCAACATAAAAATTAAATAATAATCACTTGATTA
Source organism: Schmidtea polychroa (assembly GCA_959609185.1). NCBI lineage: Eukaryota > Metazoa > Platyhelminthes > Tricladida > Dugesiidae > Schmidtea > Schmidtea polychroa. The sequence continues at coordinate 1,048 of CAUHTR010000145.1, read as the reverse complement.
TTGTAAAAACTCTAATTATTAACCTAACTGTCATTAAAAATAATTTTTATTTAAAATTAAATTTAAAAACAAGTCAATAAAATATAGCAAATTATCAAGAAATTAATTAAATTTGTCTTAGAATTAACATTAAAACCTTAAATCTTTAAATATTCTTTCAATTACTCACAAAAGGGTTAGTAATAATGTTAGTAAAATCCCACTAACTCTAAAAAATACCAATGAATTTAATGCTAAATAATAACCAAAAATTTGCCTCATTAAAACACACCAGTACCTTTACGACCAGTACCCTTACGAGCAGTACCAATTGTGAACAGTACCCATAGAGGGAGAAAATATCTTGTCGGATAAACTCAGAGTATATATAATAAAACGAATTAACTCCACCAAATTGAATCAGTCAAATTTTGATAAAAAATCTTATTCTAAAATGGTAAGAAGCGTAAAGTCGAAAGATAATTTTAATAACACCGAGATAAATTAACAATATTATTCTCAGATGGTAAGAATCTTCATTAAAGTTAGAAATTATAAGAACTAACAATTGCTATAAAGTATTTAATCGAATTTAGTTTTGTTGTTTTATATCTTTCGGTTATATTTGAGTAAGTTTTCGTGTGATACATCTTGCTAGTATTTTGTTTTATTTTCAATTCGGTTATTTTATTTTGGGTCTATTATCCCTCTATTATCATTGTTTACTTGGTGTTTTATTTAAGTAAATTTAATGCTGGGTATGCATGTTGTATACTGACACACTTTGTCCTCTTTTTAACTTTGAGGGCTTATTTTGATTAAAAAGATTAATGTATCTTAAATTACCTTTTAGAATATTTGTTTTTGAAAATGAAATATTTAGTGTAAAATAGTAAATTTAATAATAAATTGCTATTATAACAATATTAAAGGACTTTATCAAAATTTAAAATATGAATTTATCATAATTACTCTTTCAAATACCCTTCACGGTTTCTTATGTAATAAAATAATCATTTGGGGATTAAATACTTTATTAAATAAAAGTTTATCACATTATTAAAATATT